>CABHPQ010138260.1:5326-16087 GCA_902168405.1 Peromyscus aztecus
CACACACACACACACACACACACACACACACACACACACACACACACACACAATGTATCATTGATTGAGATTAAAGCTCTTCATTGCTATGATGCATACAGTTCAAATGCTGACATTTCCTTATTGGTTATGATCACGTTGAAAAAAATGGTAATTGTTTACAATTGTTTACATCTATCTTTAGGTTTTATAGGAATAATAAGATGACACAACAAAAGAATAGAAAGAGGACAGGTAATGTAAATGTTGGAACTCTCTGAACTGTAATGTGTTGTTTGATATTAGCAAGTGCAACAGAGCACTGAACCTGAGGTGTAGTGCCTGATGAGCAGAAAGGGACAAAAGGTTGGAAAACATGGAGCTGATTGTGCAATGGCAATGACCAGCCACCCAGTGATTCCATTTCCAAAAGTTAAACACATGGTTAAGATGTCAAATATTATATGAAAGAGCACAAAACTGTTTACCAGGACAAGGATGATGGGTGGCTCTGATGTCAGGAGAAGACTTAGGATACAGAACTTTATACATGTGTTGGAACCTCTGATTGTGCTTCTGCAAGATAAGCACCATGTAACCACTGGCCCACATCATGATTCCCAAACATGTGACATTAGAGGAGCCCAATAAGGTTACATATAAGGTGTAGATTAGATTTTCAGATTTGGGCACAGCACAGCATAGGAAATCTCTAAACTCAGTGCTTTTCTTTCTATCCCTAATGTCTGTCAACATCAGAGGAATGTATCCATAATGATCAGTACCAGGGACCAGCACAGGATGACAGAAAGTCCAATGATCTTGGGGGCTGTGGCTTTAAAATGTTTGTACTCAACATTCCTTGGAGTGATCATGCTAGACTAGAAGAAACTTTAGAGGGATGTGGACCATAGAGACACTCCTGTGGCCATTCTGTGGAAATAAAAACAAGTTAACATACAACGTTATATAGAATATATATCCAACAAAACACAGCATTGTCTGAGGGATTACTTCATGCAGAAGAACAACAAAGTTAGCCCCAGTCATGCATTTGACAATTCGGTCAATAGCCCTGACCCTGACAACAGAGAATTCATCCATGATAATACAGCAAAGCAAGGCTAACTGGGTGGTGGTGGCACATGCCTTTAATCCCAGCACTGGAGGCGGGGGCAGAGCCAGGTGGATCTCTGTGAGACCAGCCTGGTATACAGAGTGAGATTCAGGACAGGCATAAAAACTACGTAGAGAAACCCTGTCTCAAAAAATAAAAATAAAAAAAGCAAGGCTGAGTTCAGAGCATTTCCACTGAAGTCTGGGACAGCATGGTCAAGTCTGTGTATGACATTCTGATATACTTCTAGGATGTCACTTAATATGAGATCCAGAGATCTCTAGATAGACATGCAGTACTATCATCTTCATGCCATGCTAAATACTGTGCTCCTCAGCAACAATTAAATTCCATTCTTGAGGAATTAGAAAGTGTATCATTTTCATAAGAAGATTCCTGAGATTGAAAGTGACTTGGAAGTGGTGAAATGTCAGCTTTATAGTGTCCTTCACTTTGAGTTCACATATTTATAGTGCCTCACAATGAATATTTAATTTGAATTTGTTGTAGCCTTGTCCCTGAGGATCCAGTGGTGAGACTGTTAATACCATCCATTATACTTTAGAAATGAGAAAGATAGATAGAGAAAGAGACAGAGAAAGAGATAGAGACAAAGAGAGGGGGGTGTTAGAGAACAACTCACATGAGTTATATCCAATTCAACCATGTAAGCCTTTAGAATTACCAGGCTTGAAGGCAGGCACTTTTACCCACTGAACCATCACTCTAACTCTGAGAACACCAGATTCCACCAATAGTAAAAGTCAGACTTAGCAGGACTGAGATGACCTGCAGCAAATAAAATTAAATCATCACAATGCATGCAACACTACCCATTCATTATCTGTTAAAATACTCCTTGTTTGAATATAAAAATGTATTTTGTTCATCTGGCTGTTCTTTTCTTTTTTCCCTTTAAAAACTCCATCTGTGTTTGCAAACTCTCCTGCTGTGGAACAATCCTTTTCTACACTATGAATATATATTACTCTCAACGGTTAATAAAAACTGACAGTTCGTTGGCTGGGCAGCAAGTTAGGCAGGAAAGCCAAACTGAGATGATGGGAAGAAGAAGGGTAGAGTCAGGGGAGTTGAGAGAGATAGCAGCCAGTTGACATACAAGCAGGTTGCCTAAAAATGAGATAACAAGCTTTGTGCCATGTGGCAAAGCATAGATAGAAATATGGGTTAATTTAAGTGTAAGTGTTAGCTAGTAACAAATTCGAGCTACTGGCAGAGCATTTATAGTTTATATTCAGCTTCTGAGTTGATTATTGAGGACCATGCAGTCAGGGCAGGAAATATCAATTTACACTATCCTATTGAATCTTGAGATATTTTGTAGGTCTATATCATGTATATTTAAAATACAGTTACCCACATGCATCAAAGCTGATCATATAAAAATCAACTTCACCTAAAATTGAGTTCAATAAATGTAAAAAAAATTGCCTCAATATAAGAATTACAATCATGGGAACTTTTAAATAGTATTTTCTAATGTATCATTATTCACATTGATAAAATTATCACTGATACAGTGTCGTTGTCTAAATATATTTCAATTTAAAGTGGAGGCACACTAATATACACAGTATATAATATTGGCAATTACACACAGCAAAAATATATACTGTGCCTGCACATATGACCAAGGAAAACCCAGAAGACAAAATAATGCCTACCAGTTAGAAATTCAAAAATTAATCATGTTCACATTCAGCTACAACTATGAAAACATAAATTTGGTATAGTGAGAGCAGCACCATTAAAATTACTTGCTATTGGTATCTACACAGATGTCCGACATTTCTACATTGTATACACATTAATACAGCCTTAGATCCTCATTACTATTACTTTCCTTTACAAAGGGAACATAGTCCCTTAATATCCACTGCTCACTTAGGGTTTACACTAGGAAAAAGAAAACTACCAAATTCTTCTGGAAGGGGCGTTCATGCAGTCATGCTAAGATGGCTCAAGTAAATAAGAAATCACTCTCTCAGCTCATTGTGGCTGCCATTCACTGCAGAATCACACTGATTAGAGCCTGAGAGTTCTTCAAAGGGGTAGGGAGAGGAGGGGAACATATAAGCCCTGTGACAGCATGTTTCAAACACAGAGATCCCACCTCCCTATTACTGGTACAAACCTGCCGATATAAGCATCTCAAAGAGTTCCAAGAAGAGCTGAACAGAACTGAAAGAGCATCTCATGTACAGGTTTCTTTAACGTTATCATGCTGAGGCATTATTGGTCATCATTCCCTCTGAAAGCATTTTGCCTGTGATGCTTTCTCTAGTGCAAGAAACTAGATTTGAGCTCAACTCACATGGCTTGCAATAGAATGTCCTAGCTTCTTCAGGCCACAGGGAATAAATCAAGACCCAAATATGATGTAGATTTCTCTGTGATGGCAAGTAATAGATATATCATCAGTGATCAGAGAGACATAAAGCCTGTCTCCATGTAGGAAAGATTCCCTAATACAGTGTTACTAACAAGTTCATATGCTGAGACCTCATCTTCCTTGTGGTCAATTTGATGTTACAGGAGGCAGCCATAATACTGCTTGCTGAGGAATTGATTTCACCCCTAAAGAATCCATCTTCCCATCACAAACTGAGGTACTTTCAATCTGGTTGGAACTACAGAAAGACATGCTAAAGACATATCTGTTTTGTCTCTTGGGGTGTTAGGACACAAAGGGAACCAAGGGAGCTGGAGGAGAAGGATGGATTTTGAGGAAGAGTGAGTGATGGTGAAAAGGGACACTGGGTGAATTTTTCTCCACAAAATTTATTGAATAAACAAATTGAAAATGACCACACACTCACAAACACACACACACACACACACACACACACACACACACACAGAGAGAGAGAGAGAGAGAGAGAGAGAGAGAGAGAGAGAGAGAGAGACTGACAGACAGATTATAAAACCAAAATATTTTTCCATGAAGCCAAACATGATCTGCAGCAATTTCTTTGTAGGAACAAGACTTGGAGTAATCAGTACACTTTCCTCAATTTCTGTCAAAATTTAGGGAATATATTGTTATTCTAATTTAGGAGCACGGGGAATTAAGTAAGCACTATGAGAATGAAAATTCTACATAGCATAGCTTGCTTTTGTTATATGTGTGGGGTCACTCAGAGATTCACCATGGCCAGAAATCAATTTTAATAAGAAAAGGCTTTTTATATTGGTACTGGCACCTTTACTGATTGAGCCCAGTTCTGTAGACACAAGATCACTCAAGAAACTAGCCTTATCCATCCAGGGATTGATTGTTAAGGCAAAATTCACAACATTTTGTGTTTTCTGCCTATGTGTATGTAGAGGCTGATTTTAAAATATATGTCTTGCAGGTGTCTTAGTCATCCTTCAGAGCAGATTAAGGAAGTGTGATTACAAAAGCAGAAATAGCAGTTAGTTTCATGACCTACTATCTTTTAAGAATAGCAAATTTTACAAGATCAGTCTATTTTAAAAATAGATTTCCATGTCTGGAAAAATGGTAATGGGCTGTTATGGTACATCCTATAAAAAATTAGGGACCTTTGAGTTTTATACATGCGTCTTAGGCATAGTAATTAAAACCTTAAATGTATTGGAAGCAAAACTACTTCTGTAAGTATGTTAACTGTGAATCACAGAGACCAATGTAGTCAAAGGCAATGTTTATCATTTGTTTATCACATGTCTTACACTGTGTACTTGATGGACCCGTAGGATCATGCAACACTGAGAATGGGAATTTAAAGACCTGGTGAGATAAAGTTTCAGGCCTCACCGCTCAAGTAATCCCAGAAGACATGAAGGAAAAGATTGGGAATCATGTGGAAAAGAAACTCGAAATAAATTTACACAAAGCAGATTGGTCAGAGTTGTAAAGGAGGAGTGTGAGTTAAACCATAATTAAAAGAGTCACAAGAAAGTTCTGGAAACCCTTAGAATTTGGCTTTGCCTCACTTAGGTTTATGCATAAATCACTCAGAGAGCATGGAGAGCTTAGAGTATCCATTGCTCCCCATATCCATGGAGACAATAAATCAATGCATAGAGCTTTAGAAGGAGAATGTGTAATGCTTAAGCAGAAAGACATTTAATTGAACATTTCTATTTGCTAAACAATGACAATATCTATAACTCATTAAACAACCAAAACCTCCCATCCCACATCTTGGGAATGTGGGTGTCATTTTCTTAAAATTACTTCCTGCTTTCTAGGGTGAAGGAATCTTTAGGGAATCCTGAAAAGAACATTTTTGGGTTAATTTTCAAGTCCTGTATCATTTGTCCAGTTGCTGCACAATGAGAAAGTGCAGGGCTTTTTTCAAGTCCTTGTTCACGTAGTCTGTCAGGCTGGATCATCTCAGCTAGCCATCTCAAAATTGCCCTAAGTAGTTTGTAGTCCAAAGTTGATCTTTTGGTGGTGTTAATCAGCTTAATGGCTTTATCATAGTCCATGTGGAATCATCTTTGTGGAGTCCCATCATCCTTTTGAAGATTTCAAAGTTGGTATTAGGCATGGTCATAGTTCCCTGTAGTTTTTGTTTGTTTGTTTGTTTTTGTTTTGGTTTTTGTTTTTGCCTCTGTGGTTTGGAGCAATCACAGTCTGTTAAATGTCTGTCTCTAGGAACCATGAATATTCTTTCCTAGAAGACAAAATCTTCACAGCAATTTCTCCCCAGCATTTGTCTTGCCAAACTTTTCCAAACTGACATTTGCCAATGTTTTCTTGTAACACAATGGTCCTGGCAATTCTTCTCTGAACAAGCAACAGTAAACCCTTCATCCCAGGTAGCAGCATCACCACAGTCACCAACGATGAGAAGCAGCCAGCAACTGGGAGCAGCAACCGCTGCCTCCATGGTCGCTCTGCCACCATTTGTGGGTGGGCCCCTGCGGAAGCTTCTCCTTAGCAAGCCTCCTAGGCTGGCCTCAAACTCAGGATCCTCCTGCGTCTGCCTCCTTCAGCAAATCCTACCGGCATGTGCCACCACAACTGGCTGAGGGTAGCTCGGTCTGAGCTGGGGCCCACAAGGCCACAGGCAAGCAGCTTTTTCATGAATTCATACCACGAATGTTGGGCGCCAGATGTAGCACAAATCTTAAAATGTCTTACTAATAAAAACAAACTCAGGAGCCAGGTATTGGGTTAAAGCTGGAAGATCAGAGAGACAGAACAAGCCACAGCTACCTCACCTTGCCAATTCTTCAGCTGATTCTGTTACCTCAGACTGGATGCCTCTAAGTCTTCATCTAAATGGCTCTCAGCTGAACTGTGCTGCTCAAAGCCTAAAAGCTTAACCAGTCAAAAGCTTCTAGTTTCTGGTCTTCACGCCTTATATACCTTTTTACTTTCTGCCATCACTCCCTGGGATTAAAGCCTCGATTTCTGGGATTAAAGGCGTGAGTCACCATGCTTGGCTGTATCCTTGAACACACAGAGATCCAGGTAGATCTCTGCCTTTGGAATGCTAGGATTAAAGGCATGTGCTACCACTGCCTCATAATAGCTCAAACTTGCTATGCTACCGAGGAAGACCTTGAATTCCAGATCCCCTTGCCCCCATGTCCTGAGTGTTGTAATTAGAGCTGCTGTAGAACTTGGGCCTTTATTCCAGTGTCTTAGATGGAACCCACTGCAATGATAGATAACATGATGGAACTCCAGTCAAGGGCTAGATAAAGCTACAGTTCTCTCACTTGTGTGAGGAATTCACCTTGTGTGGAAAGCTCTGTGAAAAACTATGCCCATCTGAAGCAAGTGAACACGAAGCAGATGCAACAGCTTTGTACAGGAGAAGCCAATTCAGGAACAAAAAAAAATGACATTTAAGACTTTGATGCTCAACAGCAAAGAAGACTCTACCTAGTTCAGAAAGTAATAATGCCAAAATCAAAGAACAGGACCAGCTCCAGTAAGGCTATAGATGCTCTGCCTTCCATTCACCTCCACTAAATCCATGAGTATTTCTATAGTTGGGCAAGCATGTAAAAAGAGGGGAGTCATGAGAAGCAAATGTCTATGGTAGGTACTACATGGATACAGGCATCATTGCATGTATATGTACATACATGTGTACACAAAAGCAGAAGGGGAATGTGGGAAGGAAGGATACTAGCATGAAAGAGAAAGAGGTTTTCTTGGGGTTTTCTATGAAAACTGAACGAATGAGGGCTGAGGATGTGGCTCAGTTGGTAGAGTGTTTGCCTACTTTGTCCAAAGCGCTGAGTTCAATCCCACTGCACAAACTGGGCATGGTGACACAAAATTATAACCTCAGCACTCACGGCATGGAGGCAAGAGGGTCAAGGACATCCTTAGTCATGTAGCAAGTTTCAGTCCAGCCTGCAATAGCTGAAACCTAGTCTCTAAAGAAAGTGGATAAACAAAACAATAAAGAAATAGTAAGACTGATTACTCTGGTTTCTTAGAATCAGTCTTGTGCTGGCTAGTTTCATGTCAGTTTAACACAATCTAGAATCATTTGGGAAGAGGGTACCTTAATTGGAAAAAAAAATCCTGCATAAGGTTTGTCTGTAGACAAGCCTGTGGGGGCATTTACTTGACTAATGATTGATGTGGGAGGGCCCACTTCCTTGTGGGCAGTGCCACTCTTGTACACATGGGTACACATGGTCCTGGATGCAGTAAGAAAGCAAGCTGAGCAAGTCAGGTGGATCAAGGCAGTAAGCTACACTCCTGCATGGCCCCTGCTGCATTCCCTGCCTCCAGGTTCCTGCCAGACTTGAGTTCCTGCCATGACTTCAGGGATGGACTTCTACCTGGACGTAGAAAATTAAATAAGTGTTTTCCTCCCCAAGTTGCTTTCTATTATTTTATTTATATATTTATTTTGGTCGGGGTGTTTTATCACAATAGAAATTCTAACTAATACAAGTTATACATGTATTGAAATGTCACACTGTACTCCATAAATATGTAAAATTTTACTGGTCAACAAAAAGAAGATAGTAAGGAGGGAAAGAATGAATGTAAAGGAGGAAGAGATGGATAGAGGAAGAAAAGAAGGGAGGGCGGGAGGGAGGGACAGACTAGTAAAACCTGGTTCCTTCTCTCATGAAGTAGTCCGAGTTACTTTGGCAGGAGTTGCCTTGGTTACCAATAGCACAATCCTGTTGCCTCTGAAAACTACGTTGCCCAGGATGCAGTTCGCCAAGGCCAATGAATGCCCATAGGCCAAAGTCTCTGGGTCAGTCCCGTCACTACGGAACTTGCTTCACTACTGGTTTAACAGTACTTCTGAAGGCTGTCTTGAGCGCCGTGTTCCCGCACTGCAAGCTGTGCGGGTTTGGGCTTCAGCGGAGCGAGTGTTGCCACCTCTCCCTTCTAGCTGGACTGAGGAGCTGCGCTGGTTTCGCGGTTCCCGCTGCACCTTCGGAATCCGATGGCGATGGCCACCCAGAGCGACCTGGCTCAGGTAAGTGCTGCGTCCTTTGGACTTTGCTCCACCTTAAAGCCTAGTGCAGGGCCAGCTACAGAGTAGAAATCCCTGGGTTCAAAACAGTGCAGAACCTCCATTTCCAAATCCAGAGTCAGAGCTGTGCGGAGAGTGCCGAGCTGGGAGCTTTCAAGGCAGGAGGCTGGTAGCTAGTGTTGTGAGCTGAATGAATCAGTCAGATTTCAGCTTTTTTGAAGTGTTCTACTCATTGTATCCAGAGGTAGAACCGTTTGGAAAAGGGCAAGGTGAAACCCAGGAAAAGTTGGAACCGTGTGCAAATTCCTATAGTAAGAACGAGCACTGGGAATTGGAGGACCGAGCAATGTCCTTCATGAAGTTCTTTCCAGGTCACCTGGCTTACTGGCTGAGCAGAGAAAGCAGAAAAATGAGGAGGCATGTGATGTGCACTTGGATCCCCGACCGTGGATAGTGGCTTCTCACCACCTACCTTTGCTCAGAAATTCTTATGACCATTCTACGGCCTCATTGGAGCTAGTCCTATTTGTCTTAGGGATTGTGTTCTGGAATCTGTGTCCAAGTTTAGCTTGCTGACCTGAACAGACTGTTAAGTACAGGAGGCCTACTCTTGGCTTGGGGGCTATATGGACTGGTTCTTATCTGCTGGGAACCAGGGCAAATGGGGTGTGAAGGTGTTACCTCTTAAACAACTTCTTTTGGGTGTATTATGGTTATTAACCTTTATGGAGCAGAGATTGATATGGTGACCTACAAAATACATTGGTCCCTTAATCGTGACAGTGCAATGAGCAAAACAGTACAGTGATAGAGAGACACCATGGCAGTGGTAAGGCTATTGGGATTCTTAACAATCCTTTTATTTGTAGAAGACAGGGGAGAGGATCACCATTAATCCCTCACCACTGCTGAACCAAGCTCACCACATCTGTCCTTGTGGAGTGCTAGAGCAGTGGTTCTCAACCTGTGGTTAGTGTGGAACGACCCTTTCACAGAGGTCGCCTAAGACCATAGGAAAACCCAGATGTTTGTGTTACGATTTATAACAGTAGCAAATTACAGTGATAAAGTTGTAACGAAGAACAGAAATCATTTTATGGTTGGGGGTCACCACAGCATGAGGAACTGTATTAAAGGGTGGCAGCATTAGAAAGGTTGAAAAACGCTAATCTAAGTAGTCTCACTGTTTCACCAAGCCAGATTTGGCTAGTGCCATTACTTTGGTCTGTTGATGTTCTGACCGGGGTGAACAAGACATTTCTTAATGTCTCTTCAAGATAATTCATGTGAAGGGAAGACTACCCTGCTGTTACATACTGGATAAATCAATGGGTGAAGGTGGGGCAGAATAGTTTTTATTTTATTTCTCTTGGGACCCAAAAGCTAGGGCATAGTTGTCAGACCTGCAATGGCTTTCTTAGATGCTCTCTTCAGAATCCCTCCTTTGGGAGCTTCTATGACCCAGGTTACACTTCCTGGTGGTACAGAAGGATGAGATAATCAAGGAAAAAGCTACTGTAGTCACAGAGGTGGTTGCTGTTGGGCTCTAGGTTTTGTGTTGTTTAGATAAGGAATGTCAGGTTTACTGGTGATGATGGTGAGAGAGAAAACTAGGAGCTAATTTTGTGTGTGAAAGTGTGGTGTTCATGGTTAGTAACTAGAGCTCAGAGGCACTGCCAACACTGGTGTGAAGTTGGTGGTAGATGCAGTTAACATGGGAGTTTGGTCTGGGGATATGCTTAGAATCTGAGATGTTTCAAAACACCTAATTTGGGCATACCGAATGAGTGGTTAACAACACAACCTAGAACCATGTCGAGAGTGGATTCAAATTCAGGATGGAGTCATTCAGAAGGCAGTGTTAGAAGTATTTGTGCTAGGGTATAATTTGGGTAACCATTAGGAGGAGTTTTTGTAGTTTAGGTAGTTATATTAGTACACTTGGGAAAGAGGGCAGGGATCACTGGTGGGTTATGTTTGGGTGCCTGGGTAGTCATTCTGAGCATCACAGGTACAGAAGTGGCCTTTGGGGAGGGTGTGAGATGTAGCAAGTTGTCAGAACTCTAGGGGATAAGATCAGTGAGAAGTACTAGGAGAGACTGAGGCCCTATAGCTAAGATTAATGTTTATCCAGTTTGCTTTAGATGTAGTGGAATTCTGTAGTTACCCTTAGTGTGTTTGAGAAGGTTCAGGCAGGTCATACATTCA
>CABHPQ010138261.1:11925-23675 GCA_902168405.1 Peromyscus aztecus
TGTCCAGGGACTCTGTTTAATGGGTGTGCTGTTGGCATGGGGTTGGATGGTTGACAGCAAGCTGGCTTTAGTTTTTAAGGCTGTCTCACACATGTAGTTGGAAACACCTGGGAAGACTTTAGCATGGTCATCTCACAGAGAAAGACAGTTACCAATGAGAACTTCAGGAATGGACAAGTTACCACTCTACCTACTTAGCCCTCAAGAGAGCAGCTGCTTAGAGTGTCCTCCTTCCCATCCTCTGAACCTGCTCTTTCATTGTCCTTGGGATGTACCCATCAAATCCCTAAAGGACCTCTTGAGATGCTGTTCAAGGTTTCTGTGTGAATACATATAACATATATATTCACTGCATATGCAATATATACTATATATATTCAAGAAATACTAGGCACCCAGTGGAGTCTTATTCATGTGAATGGCCCTGGGTTTTTATTTTTCAAATTGCCATTCAGATTAAAAGTGCCAGTCAGTGGAGGTGTTTGCACTGTCTCTTTGCTACAGTGAGCATCTCTTGACTTGGGGGATTATTCTTCTGTCTTTATACATAGGATGATCTATCGTACATGAACATGGAGGAGGCTGAGAGCTGTTGGGGAATGATGAAATAGAACACAGAGTTCACAGTGGTAGAAAAATATGGAGCCGAAGTAAGTAGAGTGTAGAAGGCTGTAGGACCCGTCAGGTGATGCTTATTATCACAGAGTCAGTGACCTAGTTGCTTAAGACTTTGGTTTACAAAGGTGTTCCTGCAGAATGAGAAAGGCTAGAGATCTCCAACTTCACAGGGGATCCTGAGCAACCACAGGGCAGTGGGATCCTGGCTGCTCTCTATTGAGAGCCACTGGTAGCAAAAGTCCTTGAGTATACAGCAGTGAGAACTAGAGTTCAGAAGGTCAACCTATCAGAACTAATGGTGCTGTTAGAGGAAACCATCATGCAAGGCGTTATGGAATTACTGCCTTTTTAATGAATTGGCTGCCTCTTGTTGTAAACTTCTTGTGCGAAAACAACTATAATTCTCCTCATTTACCATGTATCTCCATATTAGTGTACATGTAATATCATGATTGCATCTCAATCTTGGGCACAAATTTCTCTATACATTGGGGTAATTGGACAACTGTCCCCAGATGTGTTTATTTTTCATTAACATATATCTGGCCGGGGCATTCTCTGGACAAATGTATTTCAGCAAAGATACCTCTTTCCAAGGACAAAACTGCACATAGATAAACATTAGCTCATCTCACTCACAGATAGAGAAAAGAACTATTAACAATTAAATCCTCAATCTCTTAGCTTCACCCAAGGTTATGTACACAAGACCCTAACTTAAGAGATTTACTGCTCACGTTCCTGGAATGAAGCTTTAGCCATTTGCTAGATACTGAGTAAAGGCAGTTACTTCCCCCTGACCCAAGGAAATTGCCTACAAGGCCAGACAGGCAATTGGTGCCAAGCTTCTTTCTTTTGCACTATAAGTTTTTATTCCTCTTCAGCCAGGTTCTATACCTAGATTTTCTCCTCAGCAATTACTGAGTGAAAGTTATTTTAGTAACCAAATACTACACGCTCTGACATAGGTTGCTTAGCCACCTAGCATATCAGAAAGCAGCTACAGCTGGGACTACGTGAAAAGTGGCACCAAGACACCCCAGAATCAGATTTAAAATCAGATTTAAAACATTCAAGCCAGGTGGTGGTGGCACATGCCTTTGATCACAGCACACAATAGGCAGAGGCAGGCAGATCTCTGTGAGTTTGAGGCCAGCCTGGTCTACAAAGTGAGTTGCAAGACAGCCAGGACTGCTTCACAGAGAAAAGCTGTCTGAGAAAAATCAGTCAATCAATCAAACAATCAAATCAGAATTATCAAGTGATTATGATGTGTACCTCTGTGTGAACCAGGGACAAAAAGGTCCTAGGGATCCTCTATCAATTTGAAATTGCTTGACTGTTGATCTGGGACTCAGCTAAGGGTCCAGGCCAGCTTTCAGGGGTATAGTGAGGGGCCCCAGGTGCGGTATCCTTTTTACATTGTACCTATTGTTCTTGGTGACTCTCTAGAGAAGATGGCCAGTGTCTTTCTAATGCACAAGAAGACACGGGAAAAGAATGAGATTATGTATGTTCTATTGATTGTAGGGTGCAGAGAGATGTTAACACATGTCTCCTGACATGGTACAAATATGTAGCATTAGGGAAGGTGTTCCATACAAAATACCTATGACTTGTTCAAAGCCATCACTGTTCTTTAAAAAATCTGTTATCTTAAGCCTATGCTGAGTAGGTCTTAGTGACCTGGCTGCCTATCACTTTAGGAACAAATCCAATAGCTGGAAGTCACTGCCATGGGTACAAAATAGGCCATTGATCCACATTCACTTACCTGCTTCTCCATCTTTGCTATGGAATGTTCATTGTCAGTCCACGGAAAGTCAAGTTTGTAGACATTTGTCCTACATTTGACCTACAGGTCACCATAGGTTTTTTGGAACAGTAGTGGTAACTATATACACAAAATCTACATTTAATTAATAATAGGTGTGTTATTAGTTGTAGCTTGATGCTCAAAAGCATAATACACAGTGATTTTCCTTAACTTTATTAATTTAATGTTTTTCACATGTATTTATTTTGTGGTCTCTCTCTCTCTCTCTCTCTCTCTCTCTCTCTGTGTGTATGTGTGTGTGTGTGTGTGTGTGTGTGTGTGTGTGTTGTGTCACCCATGCCTGTTCCTTGCACAGCTGTGGAGGGCACACCTCAGGGAGGTAAGTGAAGGGGACAAAACTTAGACATAATAGGACACCCCAGGTGTCCATTGAGACTATTACTGAGCAGTATTATGAATCCTGAGAGTTTTCCTTTGCTTCAATGTAATAAAGATGTTTTTGGCTTATCAAAGAAATATCTATTAAAAATATCACAGGTATTTCCCCAAGTATCAGGTGAATGAACCCTAAACCTATCCCGAGCACCATAATTCACAATGACAAAGAGCAGCTGTCAGGTAGCAAGGCAGCATCAGTCACTCTTACTATCCCATGATGTGGAGAATGAAATAAAACCATCTTAACACAAACCCCTGGCAAGGTTTCTATGCACAACTTTCTTTCCTGTCTGTCACTAGACTTCTGGTAGTTGATTCTGCTATCCCAAGCCTTCTTGAGGACACTGGAGGGATATCCTTTCCATCTATCAACAAATTACACTGGAAGACTTTGTGATTCAAGGAATTTTACTGAATACATTTTAGTTGAAGGGAAAACATCACATATAACACACTATCAATAGCCCAGAAAAACTGCACAAATATCCTTGTATCACCTTCTGTCTGTAAGTTCCCCGCAGGTTTCCTCTGCTTGGCTTTCCCCAAACTTAAGACTCTTATTAGCCGTGAATGATTCTGCAGTAAGGTGAGACCTCTCAGCTTTCAAACTCTCCCCTTTGCTCACCTGGTTTCCTCTGACACTGCACTCTACTAAGAGTTTCTGCTGACCTAAAGTAAAAGCTTCCTTGGAGAAGACCCCTTTGTCCAGGACACTGGCAGGCAGAGGATGGAAGACTTTCATTCCCAAGACACAGACGTAAGGAAAAGATGTCCTAGGATCCCACAGCTCTAGGGAGTGCAGATCAGCAGGAGTCAGTCTTGGTCAGTAAGTGAGCAGATGTAGTGGGATGCATGTTCCTTATAGACACCACAATGAGGGGTGACAAAGAGGATGGAGAAAGAAACCGGGAAAGAGCCCGGGAACCCTCAGTTATGAGTGTATTCACTTCACAGAGGGGAGCTGCATTCAGAACTCAATATTCACTTCCCCAGTGAGCCTCAGAGCCCTCTCATAGAACTTTACGGCTTTCTTCATATTCCCTTTCAGTTTGTGGACTAACCCAAGCAAGCTGGTGCTCTCCACAAGGCGATAATTCCGGTGAACACGTCTTACGGCCACTTCCTCCAAAGCTGTGAGGAGTCTCCTCCAGACAAAGTTTTTTTCTTTCAGATTAAGACCTTTTAAGTAGTGGGTGATCGCCTCATCTTCTGATTGCCTATGAAAGTGTTTGTAATGGCCATAGTGTAAATGAATATTCTGCTCTTTGTAACGCTCAAGATTCCTGTTCAGTTCCTTCATGTTCAGTGCGTTCTGGAAATTTGCTTCTGCTTCTTCATATTGGCCAATTTCTGCCTGTACTTCAGCCATGCAAACATAAACCATCTCAAATCTGGGCCTGAGTTTCACAGCCTCTTGAAATTCAAATAAGGCCTGTTGTGCCACCTGCCTTCTGGCCTGCTCATTTCTGGATGTCCTAATTTGTATCACTTGTTGATAGTAGCAGAGCCCTAGTTGGTAATGCAGGTAGGCAGAGGCAGGTGACGCCTGCAAGGCCCTGTGTAGCAGATGGAGAGCCTTGTCTAGGCAGCCTTTCCTTCGGTAATACTTGGCTATATAGCGAAAGATATAGTTTTGGCAGGAAGTGCTACTGAGGGCTTCTTCAATGTGTGTGTCTGCTTCAGCTGCTTCTCCTACATCCTGAAGCTTCAGCGCAAGATAAACTTTAATATTCGGATCTTCTGGATTTAACTTCACAGCCTTCCTTAGGGGATCTAGAGAGATATTATTGTCATCAAAGTCTGTGTGATAGGCTGCAACTGCATAGCCAATGTTGTATTCAGGGTTTTCAGGCTCCACTCTCAGAGCCATTTTAAAACAAGCCATGGCTCGATGACAATCCTGTCCTCCACACTTCAGCAAGGCCCAGCCTTTCTCATATTCCATCTCGGCACACTCCATACTATAACGGAAGGGACTGCCCAATTCCTTGCAAGTGTTCTCCACCTTGTCCAGGTAGGTCTGGGTTTCTTTCAAGCTGCCCATGTGGTAATGCACCCAGGCACAGTTGCCCCAGGTCACCAAGCTTCTCTTGCCCAACTGATCTCCCTGGAGCAAGGCTTCTGCTTCTTTCAAGCTCTGCAGGGCTTCGTCATGCTGGCCTTTCAGGTGTCTCACATAGGCCCAGAGGTTGAGTTTCCCCACTGTGTTTTTGATGTCTAGGAAATCAAGCTCTTCAGAGATCCTCATTTCCAAATCAGGTATGTCAAGGTCTTTGAACAGCAGCTCCCATGTGAAGTGACAACTCAGCTGCATCAGATTCTCCTTGACCTGATCACTGCCAGCATTCTCTCTGTGAGAAGGAAGCAGGTGATTTGTTATATGAGAAATGGCCCAAAAATTGCCAATTAACTCCAAGCTAAACACATTTCACAACATTCTTGCTTATTTCCTGAAAGTCTGACATTTTATAACTTTAGAATTTCTTAATTATTTTAAATCAGTCTCTCATATCCATTTATTTGTACTGCCAGAGACTTCTTGTACATGCATGTACATGTACCTGTACGTACAATCTCAGGTTGTAAGTTAATCCTTTCAGTCAACACGGACATTGCCACACAGATACAGGCACACAAACATACATGTCAGAGTCCTTATCTGAGGTTTGGAACTCTAAAATTCTATTCCCCCTTTCCTAATGTCTTTGAGGACTATGTGTACAAGTTTATGTCACTTGAGCTGACCTAGACAGGACCTGTCTGTGTGGTAAACACTGAATGTGGAGGAGAAGTCACAGGGGTCTGCCTATTTCATCTCAGACACAAACAAGGACCTGTTCTCCATAGGTGATGCAGAACAAATGGACATGGTCTCTGCCTTGTGACACTGGGGATATGACTCTTCTCTAGAACTTTCATCTTTCAACGATTTAGCTGGGGAGCTTCCAGAGATTAAGTCACTTAGCTCTCCCCTCCTATGGTTACAAAGAATCCCTTTATTTTAAAGATGCTTATACAACTTCATGCCTTTTCTTGTTTCCCTATAGAGCAGTACAAGTCCTTCCAAACTATGTATCACTCCTGTCTCAGAGAACCACCTATAGAATCTAGTCAGTTAGCTTCAGGGTAGTAACCCAAAAGCAAGCAGCTTGGAGATGAATCTGTGCTCAGAAGGCAAAAAGGCCCTTGGTCCTGTTGGTAGCTGTCTCTGGCAGAGACCAGAGATGCCATAGTGCTTACACCAGCTGTCTTCACTGTTCACCTGGCCATGCCAAGAATAGTAGAATACAGGTGTGCTGTCCTCTTAGGTCTTACCCATACCTGAGCACACTAGCTTTGTGCCCATAAGGGTAGGCTAATGGAAACAGACAGCCATCTAGACATCTCATGGATCAGTTAATTGGTCAGGTTTGCTCACCCATACCTCATGCCTCCACCCATGAATGTTATGAACAATGCACTAACAACCATTGAAGGCCCCTCTCTTCCAGGTCCCAATTTTACTAGACCATAGTGGTTTTCAACCTTCCTAATGCTGCAGCCCTTTAATACAGGTTACCATCTTGTGGTGACTGCTATCCTTGAAATTATTTCATTGCCACTTCATAACTAATTTTGCTACTGTTATGAATCATAATATATATATCTGATGTGTCCTGCAGATGGATGGTGGCACATAATTGAGAACTGCTGTACAATAGGAACTTTGTCTTCTTTCTTTCAGTAAAGTTCCCAATTATAATCCCACAATAAATCTTTCATAAAACCACCTTCGGTGGAGCATTAACATCAGTTTTCTATACTGTAAGAATGGAACATAAAACTCCATTGACTCCATGGAAGCTTTGTGTGACTGTGAGCTTTGGCACACTGAGTCCTGAATTAAAATTCACCTTAGTCTAGAAATCTTCTGTCGAACTGAAATCTTCTTCCTTTTCATTTGAATAATTTTCAATGAAGAGCTTCCCTAAACATTATTGACATGAGGACCATGTAGTGCATGCAACCGGAAAAGGACCATGACTGAAATGATGTGAAGTTTGGTCAGGATTGCATTTTCCTCCTTTACCTCTAAAGAGTGTAGATTCATGGAGAGCTTCCCAGTCAGTGCAAAGCTCAGCTTTCTCCTTCACCCGGGTTTTTCAATATGAACATCTTACACAAGTGCAGTAGGAGAACAAGTGAGGAGACTGAGGTGGCTGCAAGGACACATGGACAACTGTCATTCGTCCCCTAATGATCTAAGCACTGGAACTGACATTCATCAGCTGATGTAGGCTCCTTCCTCACCACTGCCTCCAGTTCCTGCTACCCTGTACAGCCACACCTGTGCCTTAGTCCTCACACATGTTTTAGCCTTTGGCAACTGTCAACTTTGTCTCTTTCACTGTAATCAGTCATTTAAGAATGGTAATGTAAGTGTGAAATGACACCCAAAAGGTTGTTGAATTTGTAGAAATCAGTCACTGCAACAGAGAAGGTAAGAGAAAGTTGGAGAAGGGTCCATTTTGCCCAAGGGATGCATAAAAGTAGTACATAAACAATGAACACAGAAACCTGTAAAATTATCTAAAAGAAATTAAAATAGAAAGTAATGGAATAATAATTTGTATTAATGAGACAGAGTAGGATTCTTATTGTTCACTAAAGGCCCTTGAAAGGAAAACTGTTACCTCCTAGACTATGGGAGAAGATCTGCAACTCCTGGAGACCTGCCCATGCCTCTTCCTTAAGAGCTATTCTAGTTGTGGACATCTTTGATCTGGCCAATGATCTGCCCTGGAAAGGCAAATTTACCTTCATCCACACTAAAGAGATAGGAGGTATACTTTTTCCTTCAATGAGGTAATGCATTTTCTTTCCCAGAATGTCTTCTCCCTGTAGTGCAATGCTTCTAACAGCTGCCCCAAGTTTGGGCTGAGCCTGCCTGCCTTCTGAGCCCTGACTTGGAAAGGTAGGACTATTCTGACCATCCCCCCATACTTGTCCTTCCTTTCCCCTCCCAGTCATGTGGCTGCTTGTATAACCTGTTGCTGTCCTTCAAGAAGACTCAACACAATATGGGTGCGTATCCCATACTCCTATTCTTCTCTATTCTCCTATTCTGACCATCTACTGAGATTGACAACTTGCTTGCCCTGGGGCTTGCATTAAAATTGCAATAAATTATCCTGGAACTCTCTTTTCAGTCCATTTCTAAGTTCTTTTAAAAGGCAATTAGCACCCTAAGGAGACACCCAGTTTTCACATTATCACTAAGATAATACAATTACCCGAAGAAGCACAAATTCAATGCTATCTGTATTTGGAGGCACATGACAGTTTTGTAATGAAGCTTTAAATCTCAAATTGTATGAAATATCCCAAGATGCTATAATAAAAAAAGTGATTTTCTAAAACATACAATTAGACTCACTATAGTCTAAAACAATCAACATAGTTTTGTGCTAGCATGAGTACTCCTGTAAGAGAAAAAGGACATATATGCCATGGGGATTTAATTACATAAAGACTCAAGGGGCAAACACTGAATGCATGGCTGAGCCCTTCTGTCTAGGCTGCCACAGGTAAGAACTATGAATATAGAGGTTTACATAACAGAACTTTGTTGCTTGTAACTTAGCAAATTATAAATCTCAGATTAAATTGCCTGTCTATATATTACCTCACTTAGTAGGTATTTGTTCTTGACTTACAGATGACCATATGCCTGTTCCATGGACAGGATGTCTTTCCTGTCTGAGACATAGCTTTGAGTGTGTTTGTATGTGTGTGTGTGCGTGTGTGTGCATGTGTGTGTGTGCGCGCGTGGGCGCATGCCTGTGCTTGCATGCGTGTGTTCGCGTGCTTGCCTGCATCTGTTTGTATGTACATGTATGTGCTTGTTTGCATATATGTGTATACCTATGTGCACCTGTGCACGCTCACCTATGTGTGCTTGTGTGTATGTGAGTGTGTGTTTTTGCGTGGCTTATGTGTGTGCCTGTGTGGGTTTGTGGGTGTGTGGGGGGTGTATTTATAAGGGGTGCCAATGTTAAAGCATGCATATGAAGGTCAGAGGACAGCATTAGGCACTTACCTTTACCAGATTGTATTTGGAGAAGGAAAGCCAAGTGGTTCCCTCTCTTCTCTCATCAGAAACTCTGAGATTGTAATCCTCATGCTTGCTTGGCAAGCCCTTGACTCACTCAACCCTCTGAGCTGCACCATTTGATGTCTCCTAAGGAAGCAAGTCTGATGCTCCTTCCCTCCTTTCTTATGGCATTTCAGATCTTAAGGAAAGTGGCTTGAGATTGGGGACCACAAAGAGAGCAGCATCAATGACCATGAAGGAAGCCAGTTTGCAGAGAAAACCTGAAGCCCTTCCTTTTCTAGGCTTCAAGTAATGGACAGAGGATACTCAAAGTGCCCTTGATGTACCAACCTGGAGAAGAGACAGGGCTTTTTGTTCATGCCCTGTAAATTGTCATGTGGAAAGTCATTTTGTATGCTGTGAATGTGTGTTTCTGATTGGTTGATAAATAAAATGCTGATTGGCCAGTAGCCAGTCAGGAAGTACTGGATGGATAAGCAGACAAGGAGAATTTTGGGAAGAGGAAGGCTGAGTCAGGAGTCACCAGCCAGACACAGAGGAAGCAAGATGACAAGGCCATACTGAGAAAAGGTACCATTCCACCTGGCTAAACATAGGTAAGAATTATAGGTTAATTTAAATGTAAGAGCTAGTCAGTAATAAGCCTGAGCTAATGGCCAAGCAGTTAGTTATAAATAATATTAAGTCTCTGTGTGATTGTTTTATAAAAGGGTGAGGGACTGTAGTTGAGAGAATTGTCCCGCCTGAGGTTCAGTTGGGACACAGGAAACTTCTGACTGCAATGAGTCTCACGGTCCAGTGTAGCACAAATCTTAAAAGTTCTTATTAATAAAAACAAACCCAGGTATTGGGGTGAACCCTGAATGACCAGAGAAACAGAACAAGCCACAGCCACCTCACATTGCCAATTCCTCAGCTGATCATGTTTCCTCAGACTGGAAGCCTCTGAGAACTCACCCAAATAGATCTCAGCTGAACTGCTGCTCAAAAGCCTAAAAGCTTAACCAGCTCTAGTTCCAGGTCCTCATGCCTTATATACCTTTCTTCTTTCTGCCATCACTTCCCGGGATTAAAGGCATGAGTCACCATGCCTGGATTTTTCCAGTATGGCTTTGAACTCACGGAGATCTGGATAAATCTCTGCCTCCAAAGTGAAAGGATTAAGGTGTGTGTGCCATCATTTTCTGGCCTCTATGTCTATCTAGTGGCTGTTCTGTCCTCTGACCCAGGATATGTCTATTAGGATGCACAATATATTGGGGAACACAATATATCACCACAGCCCAGTGCTCTTTGAGATTATCACTCTGCTCACTAGTCACTTCTCATTTTCAGGAGTGCTAATTTGTAATGAAATGTGTCTATCTCTGTTACTAATCATGTTGCCCTGGTCCAGTTCATTGCTGTTGGACACAAATTCTTGGATATTTCAAAAGTGCCCCAGGGAAGGTTTCCCAATTGTGACTAGACTCAGGTCTTTACCTATAATATTTGATGAGCCAGGCTAGAAAGAGACAAAAGCATAAGAAGTTTCTGTCCTCTCAGTCTCTGTCTCTGCCTGTTTCTCTCTGTCTCTGTCTCTCCCTGAAATAACCAAATGCATGATTATTCCTTCTTTTACAGAGCACTTACAAATGATGAAGTATTTCTGTATGCAGATTATTCATGGCCCAGGGGCATCACATTCAATCCTGCTCTGCTTTCTCTGCCTACAGCATTGCACAGTGAATTAGAGATTGTGCCCACACATTATGGGGGAAAAGGGCATTGGCAGGGCAGCTAAAATCACTGAAATTTGAACACCAGCTGTCCAGGAATATCTGTCTAGTTGGGAGGCACACAAGGATCCTACTGAGGACCTGTGGCCCAAGGAGGAGGCACATGAACTTGTGCCTAAGTCCTTGAAGCAGGAAAGCTGAGCAGCACAGAGGCAAAAGCCATTTGTGTGGGCAACCTGGAGAGAGAGCAGCCAGGATCCCACAGCCCTGTGGTTTCTCAGGATCCCCTGTGAAGTTGGAGATTTCCACCCTTTCTCATTCTGCAGGAACACCTTTGCAAACCAAAGTCTTAAGCACCTGGGTCACTGACTCTATGATAATAACCATCACCTGACAGGTTCTACATCCTTATTCCCTCTACTTACTTCGGCTGTATATATTACTATCACTGTGAACTCTGGATTCTATGTCATCTTTCCCCAACAGCACTCAGCCTCCTCCATGTTCATGTACGATAGATCATCCTATGTATAAAGTCAGAAGAATAATCCCCCAAGTCAAGAGATGCTCACTATAGCAAAGAGTCAGTGCAAACACCTCCACTGATTGGCACTTTTAATCTGAAAGGCAATTTCAAACAGAAAAACCCAGGGCCATTCAATGAATAAGACTCCACCTGGTGCCTCGTGTTTCTTGAATATATATAGTGTATGTTGCATATGCAGTGAATATATACGTTATATATATATATATATATATATATATATATTCACACAGAAACCTTGAACATCATCTCAAGAGGTCCTTTGAGGATCTGATGGGTACATATCAAGGACAATGAAAGAGCAGGTTCAGAGGATGGGAAGGAGGACACTCTAAGCAGCTGCTCTCTTGAGGGCTAAGTAGGTAGAGTGGTAACTTGTCCATTCCTGAAGTTCTCATTGGTAACTGTCTCTCTCTCTGAGATGACCATGCTAAAGTCTTCCCAGGTGTTTCCAACTACATGTGTGAGACAGCCTTAAAAACTAAAGCCAGCTTTCTGTCACCCATCCAGCCCCTGCCAACAGCACACCCATTAAACAGAGTCCCTGGACAATCAGGACAA
>CABHPQ010138264.1:2909-13763 GCA_902168405.1 Peromyscus aztecus
GTGTGTGTGTGTGTGTGTTCACCATTTCTGCATGCAGAGAAGCCAATAAGGAGGCTCTATGACTGATCCATGCCCAAGTTTCATCTCCATAGGGGTGGTTTGTTAAAAGCCTGAGAACAGATGGGATGTCTAAGGGATATATACAGAGAGGAGGGAAGAAGAACGCCAATGTCTTCCTGGACAAGTAGAGTTTAATGGACTTAGGAAACAAAGACACTGCACTTGAGCATTTGATTGCCCCAAGAGTCTCTCTCCACTGAGAGCTGTGTGTGGTAAGCCTGGGATTACTCATCTCTGTTGTCCCATCCTCCCACCAAGCCCCTGGTCCCTCCAGACCTCTACCCAGAACCACAGTCTCTGAGACCTGCAAGGAACTCTGGAGACCCAATAGTAAAAGCCTGGTGGCTTCTGCAAAGAGAGGTCTACTCTTTTTACTCCAGTGTGCTGTTCTTGGGCTGAACTCTGGGTCTTCAGTCTAAATGATGTACTAATGGACAGTTACTGTTCGTGTTCTCATTAAAGTGTTGTTAATGAGCCACGCTGATGACAAAGAGCACAGATGATCAATGATCCCAGTGGCCTACACTGGGGACCTGGAGGGAAACTTAGGTGAATATACAACATCAGATCTGGGAGAGGGCAATGACCCAGGCAGTCAAGCCATAGCTCCTTCTAAGCTTACCTTGGCAAGGGGTCTCTTCAAGAACACGTCCTCCTTGGCCTACAGATTTTTATGGGAATGACTGCTATCCAGAAAAGCAGTGAATTTCCTCTAGGCTGTCGGCTCTGCTTAATGCCTACTCTTCTAACCTACTATGATGAAGCACTTAATATTCTGAAATGAAGAGGTCCTTTTGTGCTGTTTGAATATTTAGCACATGGAGAATGGTCTCAGTCTTCTGACTTGTCTCTATCCTACTGTATGAACCCCTTTGTTAAAAATTCATCACATTTCTACAACAGTGAACCTTGTAGTGTATGGCTGATTGTTATCCTCATGCTTAATATTTTAAATACACATATCATATACCATATTGTTTAAAGTGTGTAGCATACCCTACTCTTCTTCCTTATCTTTTTCTTCTGGATTTCGCTTCTATCTTCTTGTTTTAGTAATGATCCCCATACTGTCACCACCATCCTAATAAAGAAATATGAGTGGTTAATGAATATTTGAAATAGTGTTTAACATATTCAACTATCTAAGAAATGCAATTTAAAACTTTTTTTGAGATTTCATCTCACCCAAATCAGAATGATTATGTTCAAGAGAACAGCTGACAACAAATTCTGGTGAGGATGTGGGGCAAGAGGAGCCCCATGCACTGCTGCATGTGTATAAACTGGTGGGGCCACCATGGAAATCAGTATTGAGGTTTGGCAAAACCTAAACATACAATTGCCATATGACACAGCCATACCACTCCTGGGTATAGACATGTGGACTGCAAGTCGACAAACCACAGAGATACTTGTACATCCATGCTCACTGCTGTCTCATTTAACACTTTGAAAATGGACCAGCCTAGATGGTTACACATACTGGAATTTCATACAGTAGTGAAGAAACATGAAGTCATGACAGTAACAGGAAAATCAGTGGAGCTAGAAATCGTTAAGCCAGACTCTGAAGAACAAATATCTCATATTTTACCTAATATGTGGAATTTATGTTTGAATTTGCTTGTGTGTGTGTGTGTGTGTGTGTGTGTGTGTGTGTGTGTGTGTGTGTATGCAGAAACTAGAATGGGAACCATGTGAAGGGAGGAAGAGAGCTTAATGGAAAGAAGAAAATGCAGTATATGTGACATGAAGTGGCTGAGTGGTACTATTTATTGGAAGCAAGGGATTCAGTAAGAGGAGAACAGGGGTGAGGGAGTGCATTGGAGGATTGAGATGAATTAAAACAAAGTATAATGTGGCATATTTGTGAAAATCCCATAATGGGGCTAGAGAAATGAGTTAGTGGTTAAGGGCAGTTACTGTTTTTGCTAAGGATCCAGATTCAGTTCCACATGGTAGCTTACAATCACTCATAATTCCAGTTCTAAGAGATCTGGAGTTTTTATTTTGTACACATAAAATAAAATAAATAAATTTTTTTTTGTTGTTCTTTGAGACAAGGTTTCTCTGTGTAACATTGCTGGCTGGCTGTCCTGGAACTTGCTTTGAGACCAGGCTGGCCTCGAACTCCCAGAGATCCATCTGCCTCTGCCTCCCAAGTGCTGGGATTAAAGGCATGCACCACCACTGCCTGGCTTCTGTCAGACTTTTTTTTTTTTTAAAAAAAATTTATGTTAAAAAAAAGATAATTTTCATTTTACATATCAATCCCAGTTCCCCCTCCCTTTCCTTTTCCCCTTTGCACCTCCCCCAATTACACCTCCCCATCCACTCTTCAGAGAGGGTAAAATGCCTACCTTGAGGAGTCAGCAAAGTCTGGCATACTAAGTTGAAGCAGGAACAAGACCTGCCCTCGTGTCAAGGCTGAGCAAGGTATCCCACCCTAGGGAATGTGTTCCAAAAAGCCATTTCATGCACCCAGGGTAAGTCCTGATCCCACTGCCAGGGGCTCCCCAAACAGATCTAGCCACACAATTGTCACCCACATTCAGAGGGCATAGTTCAGTCCCATGCATGTTCCCCAACTGACAGGCCAGAGTCCATGAGCTCCCACCAGTTTGGGCGAGCTTTCTCTGTGGTTTTCCCCATCATCATCTTGACCTCACTTGCTTCTGTGATCTCTCTTCCCTCTCTTCAACTGAAGTAGACTTCCACAAAGAGACACCAACTAAGATTCCTAGCAGTAATGGAGAGGGTGCCTGAACTTACCTTCCCCTATAATCAGATTAGTGACTACCCTAATTGTAATCATAGAACCTACAACCAGTAACTGATGGAAGCAGATGTAGTGATCTACAATGAAGCACTGGGCCGAACTCCTGGACTTTTGTCAAACTTCTTAAGTGTCCTTTAGAGCACTTCAAGCTCACAACAATGCAGTGTAATAGATGCTGTGATTTTTTTTTTCTGCAGATAACACTAAAGCTAATCGCTGTGTAATTTGTCCAGAGTCATATAAGATACTTAGAGGGGTGCACACAGAAGTATGGCCCAGATATCTGACTACAGAGTTCATGCTCTTATGATAGTGTACGTCATGGTGTTTCAGGCTGGTATAACATTGTTTTGAAAGAATCACACCATTCCCACTGTCTCGTTCTGTCCCCTACTTGGGGATAGAGATGTGAACTCTCAGCTGTTCATGCTGGAATGTACTTGCTCTATCATCATGGACTCTAACCCTCTGAACCCATTTTGTTACAGCAATAGAACAGTAACTAAGAAACAAATATGCAAAAGATAGATATTAAATAAGTATGTGAAGAAGTTACTTTTTCTAGGTGAGGAAGTGGAAACCATTTTCTTTTAAGTTTTTTGAATTCTCTGTTAAGTGAAACATAAGTAAATCTGATTGAGCTAGTAGTGGATAAGAAAGTGAACTCAAAATTTATTTCTCCCGCTGACTTTGTGATCTCTTACTTTGATTATCATTATGGCAATGGATTTTCATTTACATTGCAGTATTAGTTTTTACATGCTATAATTATGGGTATTCAATTAGATAATACAACCATGAATGCCTTGTATGTGTACTCTGCATATTGCCACTGTTTTATGAACTTATTCTCACATTGACTGAACAAAAGTTTGGTAAGTGTTCTAGTTTCATTATTGTTGCTGTGATAAAAATGCCTTGACAAAAAGCAAATTAGAGGAGAAAGGGAATATTTTAGTTCACAATTCCAAATTATAGTCCATCAGAAAGTCAAGGCAGGAAAGCAGCTGGACACATGGTATCTACAGTCAAGATCAGAAGTAAACGCATGCATATTTACTATTTGGCTTTCTTTCTCCATTCTTATACAGTCCAGGATCCCAAACCAGGGAATGGTACTACCATAGTGGGCTGGGTCTTCTCACTTCAATTAGCCAACTTAGAAGAAAACTCCCTGGAAGCATGCCCACAGGCAATAGATCTAGGAAACCTATCATTGAGATTTTTCGTTATAGGTTGTTGTCGGTTATTACAAGTTGACAGTTAAAACTATTGTAATTAGTTAACTTGTTATGAAATTACTCATAAACACATCTGCCTCACTGTCTATTCCATTTAATTGTCCACTGATTCTTATAAGCTATTTTCTCTTTATTTCTCATATAGCTATAGTTCCCCATTCTTTCCCATTCTATGAGGCTGGTTTTTGTCATTTTTCACTTAGGCTATTGCTGTAACTCCCTATATTATTTCTAGGTTTTCCTCTCTGTCTTGTTTTTCAGGTTTCTCAACACATAAGGAATATAAAAAAAAACCCTCTTATTACAAAATCATCCCCTTTGAAACATTGTTTCAGTTTACTTTTATGGCCCCATTTCCAATTTTTCCATATTTACAGCTCTGGACTACAGCCACATCAAGTTATCTAAATCTTTATTCAGTCAGACTTTGCCCCTGTGTTACAAGATAGAGATATGTTGCCTGGCAAGAAAATGTAAAGGAGGCACTATAGAATCAACAGTGTGATTAGTGCTCTGGTGTAGGTGTCTAGACTTTAGTCGGTGCACATTCAACCTGGGCTCTAAACTTAGCTTATTGTTACTTAATATCAATTAGAAAATATTACCTTTCATTTTTGAACACAAAGGATATACATACATACCTATAGTAAATAACAAATTCAAAATAGTTAAGTAAACAAAATGTGAATTCATTGCAATAATAGAAGCTCAGAGTCACTAGGAGATAATAGTCATAAAACAGTAACATACCTTATTTCATGGAGATGAAGTTGTTTATGTCACATTCAGTGTTTGTTTCTGGATCCTGTTTCTGTAGGGATAAATTTGGTAGCCTGTGAACTATGCATGAAATAATTTGATTACCTATTTGCATGCTTTCTATAGAGAATATAATATGCATTCTTGATATGTTATAATCTACCTTGAAGTAATGCTAATGCTATAATTTTCATATGTAAGTAATATTCTTACAAAAATAAACACTGATTTTTATGCTAACTCAAAAATTCTACTAATGGATATTCTGTAGACATCATTGTGCATTATTATTTTTGCCTCAGAATTATTGTGCACTTTTACTAAATCCATCCATAGCTGGAAACATTGAGTATTATACAAAAAAGCAAATGTAGAACTCTAAAATATGGAATAAAGAAAATTGTCTTATGAAGGACTTTGTGAACCAATGAATAAAACATTGATTGCATTCCCTGGATTTTCTGTGGATTTATGTATCTCAAATCTGCTGTTAAAAAAGCCAGAAATATGGAAATGATAACATGTACAGTCAGAAAGACTTAAAGTACACTTATTCTAGTCAACAGCTAACAAAGGAGCAATATAGTACAACACAAGTTAGATAATAATCATTCTACACCAGCCAAGAACAACAGAGAAATGACAACCTTATCCCCACTCTTACCAGCAAAGGCTTGGTGGGAAGTCCAGACCTCTCTTAACTGTATTTAGTCAGAACTGTCAACATCACTGCAAAGTAATGAGCTTCCCTGAACAATTCCACTTGGTGTCTCTGGAGATGTGGAGATCTCTGACTTTCACCCCCATCCAACATTAAGGAGGTACCCTTTCTTCTCCTTCAGTATAAGTTATGTGAGAAGAGGCATCTTAGAAACTCAGAACTTTCAACATCTTCTAGTAATGACAAGGCTACCCACTAGTGGAGATCACATGGGGAAACATAACTAAGCAGGGCACTATCAGTGAATAATTAAGGATCTGAAACTCATGGCCATTTCTAGGTAGAATTAGAATCTCTCACATTTCAATATCAGCAGTAGGAAAATGATGAACCTGGCTTTCTACCTCCATCTAGCTATATACTTCTTTCCATTTTGGAACAATTTCAAAGGTTTAAGTAAGATACAAAGTTCATAAAGGAATATTAAGTATATCCTGGCTTAGTAGAAAATTTAAGTTAAATGTTTAACTTTGGAGCCAAAATAACTTTTAAGTGATCAGCTGATGAAGTAGTCTCAAAGGAGATTAAAAATAATTGTGGGATTTCTGGATTATTATGATAGAATAGACACTGGCTCCAAGTAACCCATTTGAGAAGAGTCAATAAGAGATTCTACTCCAAAAAGAGGCAGATGAAGAGCTTTGGAAACTGAAAAAAAAGGTAGTGGTGGAACAGTAGGAACATATTTTAAAAAAGATGGGTAATCTGTCCCTGACGCTTTGGCTGGCTTTTGAGAACCTTGTGCTGGGTTGCCTTCCTCACCGCAGCCTTAATACAAAGGGTGGAGCCTAGTTCTACCTCAACTTGATATGCTATGCTTTGTTGACACCTATGGGGGACCTGCCCCTTTCTGAGCTTCAGTGGAGGAGGAGTAGATTGGTTGAGGGGGGGCAGAAGGGAGGTGAGGGGAGAGAATGGGAGTACAGGAGTGAGGGGAAACTACAGTCAAGATGTAAAATAAATGAATAAATTTAATAAAAATAATAATGAACATATGATGAACATTGTTACAAAAACAACTTAACAAAGAATTCAGCCCTCTTTTAATTGGACTGCTTATTTTCTTGGTGTTGAGATTTTGTCACTCTCTGCATATACTGTCAGATGTTTAGGATGTGTATTGCTATACCCAGAGGTTGGTGTATCTGTCCACCATCATGAGAGAAGTTTCTTCTTACACTAGATAGCAATTAATGCAGAGATCCACAACTGGTAAACATGAAGAGAATAAGAGACTGCAGAGGGATTAGCTCTCAAGTTGTCAGCTCTGTCACATCTCTTCTACAAAGACACAAAGATCTTTATAGAAGAGAGAGTGGACAAACTTTTAAGAGTCAGAAGTGGTGGGTGATTTCAAGGAAGCAGTGTCTTCTTTAAACAACAGAGAAGTTGCACATATCAACTCCCAGTGATTGTGACAGCATGCACAACACCTGTGCAAACTCAAAATGTATGAAATCCCATCATGAATGGAAGGAGGTGAGAAGAAAGTCTTATCCTTAGCTGAGGACCTATTGGTATTTGAAAGCTGCTGGACAAGGGAGAGTCTGTTTCCTTTAATGATATGACCCTTGGTGGGCTGATCATATTCCAGGGCAAGCTCCACACTAAAGAGTAGTTGGGCAGTACAAACTAGACTTGATGGATTTAAAAACATAGATAGAGGACATGAGGTTGCATGGATAGAGATGTGGAGGTGGATCTGGGAAGCACTGGATAAGGATGGTGAATACGATCAAAATACATTATGACGTTTTCAAAGAATTAATAAAATATTTAAAATTCAGTTTGTCTAGTATGAAGTTAAATAGAAGCCTCATCAACAAAATGAACCATGTGAAGGACAACATATCAGGCCTTGAAGACAAAGTAGAAGAATTGAACACCCACTCAAGGAAAATGAGAAATTCAATAGAACACATGAAAAGAAAACACAGGATATTTGGGACAATAAAAAAAAAAACAACAGAATTATGTATATAGAAAAAGAAGAATTCAGCCTGGTGGTGGTGGCACACACCTTTAATCCCAGCACTCAAGAGGCAGAGGCAAGTGGATCTCTATGAGTTCGAGGCCAGCCTGGGTTACAGAGTGAGTTCCAGGAAAGACGCAAAGCTACACAGAGAAACCCTGTCTCAAAAAACAAAAAACAAACAAACAAACAAACAAACAAACAAAAAACAAAAAGAAGAAGAAGAATTCCAGGGGAATAAAAATGGGAGAGACTATAGGGAGGGTGTATATGGTCAAAGTATATTATATATATGAATGAAAATATCTTTATGAAATCCATCACAACATTCAGTGAATATATGTTAAAAAGGAAAACTGACATCCATCTGAAATGTAAAGTTTTGCAAACATTCTTCATTTAAACAGTGCATCTGTCACAAGCAAATAATTCTAATTCAACCAGTTGTTTGTGTTGATAGTTTTTAAACTGAGAGTATAGTATTCAAATATAGTACCAATAACATGTCTTTACTCAATGATGTATTTTTATTGTTGGTACTTTTTCAGGTAGTCCTTTATATTTCTACTTCTCCTTGATGACATACCATTTACCTCTGATTTTTGTCAACTTTCTTGTTTTTAAAAAATTGATTTATATATATATATATATACATATATATGTATGTACATATATATGCATATTAAATTTTGGCCATTTTTCATTCCTATTGCTGTCTTTCATCCCCTCCCCTGCTGTGGGATGTTCTGTATGGCAAATGTGTTGCTAATAAAACACTGATTGGCCAGTGGCTAGGCAGGAAGTATAGGCGGGACTAACAGAGAGAATAAAAAGAACAGGAAGGCAGATGGAGTCACTGCCTGCCAGCCACCGCCAGGACAAGCAGCATGTAAAGATGTTGGTAAGCCATGAGCCATGTGGCAAGGTATAGATTTATAGAAATGGATTAATTTAAGATATAAGGACAGTTAGCAAGAAGCCTGCCACGGCCATACAGTTTGTAAGCAATATAAGTCTCTGCGTTTACTTGGTTGGGTCTGAGCGGCTGTGGGACTGGCAGGTGAGAGAGATTTGTCTTGACTGTGGGCCAGGCAGGAAAACTCTAGCTACACTCCCCTCTCCAGCTGAAGGCCTTTTTTTTTTCCTAACAAATCTCCCTCTAACTTTGTTGTCTCTTTTGTGACACACTGTGTTTAAATAGGGTGCTTGTAAGACCATGGGTAGGGACTTATGTACTCAAGCACAAACAACTTATTAGTGGCTACATCACTAAGTGATACCCACCCCTCCAGCAACTACTAATTGCCCATGGTTCACAGTGATGAGTGTGATGAGCTCATAAGGCCCCATTCCCATCCATAGTGCAGTGTTGATGGGCCCAATTTTGCACAGCTCTTATTCAGATAGTCACAACTTCAGTGAGTTTCATGAGTGCAATGGTCTTGTAATGTGCAGAAGGCACTGTCTTCCATCATTGTTCTCTATCCTTTGGCTCTTGTATTCTTTTTACCTATCCCAACATTCCCAGAGCCTTGGGAAGGGTTGGCATAGATATTTTATTTAGGGCTGAGCACCCAACACTTACTTGTTCTCAACACTTTGACTAGTTATGAATCCCTGCTTTAATCACAGCCCACTGCATAAAGCATCTCCTCTGAGCAATGTTAAGAGCAACAATGATCTACAGGTAAAAAAACAAGTATTTAGAAGGTAGTTTGACACGTTCACTTAACAAAGTAATAGTAATAGGTTTCCTCCTATGGTCTATGATCTTCCTGTTAGGCTCTTGACTGGGTTTTCAGTCATAGGAATGAGATTCCTCATTTGGAGCAGGCCTTAAACTGAACCTGAAAGCAGTTGATTACCTACATAATAGTCATGCTACTATTACAAAATGAACATGTTTTCCCAGGCAGGTCTTATTGTAGCTCATGGGGTCATATCTGTGTAACTGTTGTTGACTCTTCTCTTTCAGCAGCCTTCTCCATCTTCCAAAATTGTGAAAGCTAGCTACCAGGGAGATCATTTATAGCTCAGTTCTAGTTTGATTTCTCTATAGCATGCAACCAAAGTGTGAGGTGTCTTAGGCAATGTGGCTTTGCCAGCTGATTCTGGTGAGCAATGAAGATCAGTGATGATTGCCTATGCTGTTCTGGGGGTTTCTGGCATCTTCCTTGTCAATAGTATATAGGGAATTATCTTATATGTGGTACTAGCATTTTTATTTAATGCTGATTTTTTTTTATAACTCAGGACATTTCTTGTAACAAGAGCCATGAGGGTTTCTTTTTTCTTTTCTTTCTTTTTTCTTGTGTGTGTATGTATAAATCTGTCATGAAATCTGTGAGACTTATTATTAGCACATCACTGATATAGTGATAACTGTCCAATCATACTGTCTTCTGATCACTTACATTTTGAAAAAAGTTGGAAATATTTAACCCCAATACTTAGGAGACTCACACTTAAACTCATAATCTCCAAGTTTTTTTCTTACATTTCCATTTCCCATTAATATTTTATCTCTCTAAAATCAACACAGTCAGATTCAGTAATATTTCTCTAATAGTAACACTGGATTCCAGATGCTGTGATTCTAAGAAACTGTGATTCTAAGAAAAGTATTTGAAGCATCATATACTGCAGATGAAACCACAGAGCCATAGAGTTTGTACAACTTTTCCAAGGTCATATATTTTAGCACTAGCAGTGTGACTGTGGACCTCACATTACCAACCTTTACATTATATGAGTTAATAGTATCAATGATAAGCCTTTCCATAATCTCATTTAGTTCTCAGCACTTGAAATTCATTATTATCATTTCATAGAAAATAACTGTGTATAACAAAATCCCCAGATTAATAACCATAAACTATAAAAAAGTGACTAAAATACAGAAAACTCAATCTCAATCCAGAGCATTTTTTGTGACTGAATTAAGGAGTCACCCAAATGTGGTCAGCAGACAGTCCAATAGTGTTGAATCTCTATCTTGTTCTAGGTACCCCACTTAATGTTCTTATTTTTAGTTTAAAATATTATTAGTGTCATGTCACTGTATGAAACAATGTACACACATACATGAAACTTTACCCACATCTATTCCTTCATTTTCTTCTTTTGCCTTTCCCCCCAGTTATCTCCCTTTGTCTTCCCAGATAGTCACCTTACCACTTTCACAAATATATACGTGTGTGTGTGTTTAAATCTACATTCTACACATAAAAGAAAATAAACCATTTTTTCTTATCATTATGATTAATAGCCCATCTATTTTCATTCAAATGAACTATTTCATTATTCATGGCTGAATAAAACT
>CABHPQ010138265.1:6142-21066 GCA_902168405.1 Peromyscus aztecus
GAACAAAAGGCCCCAGAAGTTGCTTTAAAAAAATATCCTGGGGCTGGGGAGATGGCTGTGCTTGTTAAAGCACTTACTGAGCAAGCCTGATGACCCCGGGTTTGATCCAGGAATGCAAGTAAAAAGCTCCAGGTAACTCACATTTGTTATCCCAGAACTCCTACTGTGAGATAGCAGCACACACAGAATCACCCAGAAGCACAAAAGCCAGGCAGCCTGGAATATAGGGGGGATCAGCAACTACAGAAGAGACTGCCTACACACACACACACACACACACACACACACTGGGGACAAGAAGGCCTGCACTTTGAGGGGGAAAATGAGCCAAACAGAAAAGAACCTAAGCCTGACGACCTGAGTTCTGCCCCTGAAACCCCTATTGGAAAGGAAGAACTGACTCGCAGAGGTATGCTCAAGTGATAAAAGAAAGAATATAGTATATGATTTAATTTCTTGTATTCACTTAAAAGATACTGTTCTAGTTAGCTTTCTGTTGCTGTGATAAAGCACCATGCCCCAAAGCATCTTGGGCAGAGGAAATGTCAGTTGAGGAATTGTTTCCATCAGACTAGCCTGTAGGCAAATCTGTGGGGGGGGGGGGGGGTTCATGATTAGTAATTGATAATGAGGGTCCAGTCCACTGGAGGTGACGCAGCTCCTGGGCAGGTGCCTCCTGGATTGTATATGAAAGCAGGCTGAGCAAGCCATGAGGAGCAAGGCAGTGAGCAGGGCTCCTCCATGGCCTCTGCATCAGCTCCTGCCTCCAGGTTCCTGCCCTGGTTTCCCCTCATGATAGACTGTAAATGTTATCAACAACACATAGATAACTAATTTCTTCTACAGCAGAGGATGACTTTTTAAAAATTTTTCTGTAAAACACCAGCTATAGCAACTATGGCTTTGCAGGCATTATATATCACAATTACATTGGCCCCTGACATTAAGTGCAAAAGTCACCATAATAATGTGCATGTGGGTGTGTGTGTGTGTGACTGCATTCCATTGTAATTAGGGATACAAAATCAAATTTCATGTAACTTTTATCTATCACAAAGCATGATTCTTTTGATTTGTTTGTTTGTTTGTTTTTGTTTTTTGGGTTTTTTTTTTTTTTTTTTTTTTTCAAGACAGGGTTTCTCCATGTAGTTTTGCTGCCTGTCCTGGATCTCACTCTGTAGCCCAGGCTGGCCTCGAACTCACAGAGATCTGCCTGGCTCTGCCTCCCAGAGTGCTGGGATTAAAGGTGTGTGCCACCACCGCCCGGCTCTTTTGATTTTTTTAAGATTTATTTTATTTTTACTTATGTGTCTGTCTGTCTGTGGGTTATGTACACATGACTACAGGTGCCCGTGGAGGCCAGATTCATTAGATTCCCCCCATAGAGTTGGAGTTACACATGGCTGTGAACCACCTGATATGTAATCCACCTGAAGGGGTGCTGAGAACTGAACTCAGGTCCTCTGCAAGAGCAGGATGCACTCTTAACCATGAGCCATCTCCAAGCCCCATGATTTCTTTGACTACTTTAAAATGTCAAGTTGCTTTCCCGGGTGTGGTGGACTGGGTATTGGTCTTTTGAGATCATCATTTGCTGACTCTGGCTCTATGATATGGTCACAAAGAATGGCATTATATGCTGTTATTCAGATATACCCCATACGTTGCCAGTGACTTGTTCATGTAAAATTATTCACCAATACAAATAAAACCTTTTAAAGTCTTACAAGAATAAATGAGTTGTCAAGCCACAAAAAGGCATGTGGAATCTTATGTGCATATTGCTAAGTGAAAGAAGCCATCATTTGGTGGTGGGCCTGTGTGGGTCCATGGCAGGACATTCTAGAAAACAGGAATCCAAGAGAAACTGCTCTGTATGGTGTTGTAATCGTGGGAACGTTACTTTATGCATGTATTCAAACCATAGAACTGTGATACAAAGAGAGAACCCTAATGTACACCACAGACTTTGGTTAATGATGCCAGTCGTGGGGCTAGAGAGATGGCTTGGTGGTTAAGAGCATTTGTTGCTCTTGTGAGTTCAGTTCCCAGCACCCACATAGTGGTTTACAAACATCCATAATTCCAGATCCAGAGGATTTGACACCTTCTTCTGACCTCCATGGGCACCGTGCCCACACGTGTTATACGTACATATATGCAAGCAAAGCAGCAATACACAGAAAACAAGATAGGTTTTTAAATTCAAAAATTAATATTGGCCCCATCAGGTAAAAAAATAGCCAAGCATGGTGGTGCCCACCTTTAATCTCTATACCCAGCAGGTGCATCTCTGTGAGTTTGAGGCCAACCTGGTTTTTATAGCTAGTTCTAGGACAGCCTGAACTACGTAGTGAGACTCCATCTCAAAGAAAAAATGTTTTTGTTTTATTTTTTAAATAATAATCAATAGCCAGGTGGTGGTGGTGCAGACCTTTAGTCCCAGCACTTGGGAAGCAGAGGCAGATATATATCTGAGTTCGAGGCCAGCCTGGTCTACAGAGCGAATTCCAGGACAGCCAAGCCTATACAGAGAAACACGGTCTCAAACAAAATAATAATAATAATAATAATAATAATAGTAATCAGTATTGGCCCATCAGTTGCAACAAACATGCCCCGGCAGTGTGAGCCGATAAACTGTGTGGGAAGGTGAGAGGCAGGGTGGTATTTGTTCACTTTCTGCTCCATTTTTCTCTAAACCTACAAGTATTATAAAACATAAGGTCCGCCTGGGCGGTGGTGGCGCACGCCTTTAATCCCAGCACTTGGGTGGCAGAGGCAGGCGGATCTCTGTGAGTTCGAGGCCAGCCTGGTCTACAGAGTGAGTTCCAGGACAACTAGGACTAAATAGAGAAACCCTGTCTTGAAAAACAAAAAACAAAAACAAAACAAAAAAAGAAGAAGCAGAAGAAGAAAAGAAAAAAGAAAGAAATGAAAAGAAAAAGAAAAAAAAAGGCCTATTTGAAATTTTTCTTAAAATTAACAGATACAGAGGCTGAAGAGGTGGTTCAACAGTTAAGAGTTGAATCCAGTTCTCTTTCGCATCGCATGCACAGTCATCTGTAACTCTGGTTCCAGGGGAATGATGACCTCTTTTGCTTTCTCCAGTCACCAGGCATGCATGTGGTGCACATAAGTATGTGCAGGAAAACCACACATACATACACATTGTGGTACCTTGAAAGAAAATGGCCCCCGTAGGGAGCGGCACTGTTAGGAGGTGTGGCTTTGTTGGAGTGGGTGTGGCTTGTTGGAGGAAGTGTCAAGCCATGCCCAGTGTAGCCTCTGCTATACAGTTGCTTCTGCTGCCTGCAGATCAAGACACAGGACTCTCTGATCCTTTTCCAGCACCATGTCTGCCTGTACACTGCTTGAAGATAATGGACTACACCTCTGAAACCCTAAGCCAGCCCCAATTAAATGTTTTCCTTTATAAGAGTTGCTGAGGTCATGGTGTCTCTTCACAGTAATAGAACACTTGCTAAGACATACATAAAATGAATACATCTTAAGAAAATTAACGTATGCGAAGAAAGAAACATATTCATTATAAAAGTTCTGAAGAATATAGAAATACCAACAGGAAATGAGACCCATAAGCACCACCTGTAAAGGTGCCCACTTTTAGTAATAGGATGCTGTCTGTCAGATTTTCTCCATGTATAAAAGACATACGCATGGGGGTTAAGAGTTAGGAGCTCTTTCTGCTTTTGCAGAGGACTTGGGTTCAGTTCTGAGCACCCACATTGGGTGGCTCACACTGTCACTCCAGTTCCAGGGGATCCAATGCCCTCATCTGGTCTCTGCAAGCAACAGGCACACACAGGGTACACATACATGTAGTGTGCATACATACTTGCAGGCAAAACATTCACGTAAAAGTAAATCTTGAAATAAAGATGCATGTATTTTTACCATTAGAGGAGCCATATTAGATTTTTTTTGAGACTGGATCTCACATAGCCCAGGCTAGCCTCAAACTTGTGTTCCTCTTACCTCAATCTCTAATTCTTGGATTACAGGCATGCACCACTGCACTGGACCACATAATAGTTTTTGCATATATCACATCAAAACATACAGATCTTCTTTATTCTACATCATTCCATTGTATAAGTCTATCATAATTTTTATTTTCCCAGTTCCTTTTAAATCGACATTCAGATTCTCTCCAGGTTTTATTACCGCAAACTACATTGTGATGAGAGCCCTTGGACCTCTGTCTTTGGGATCTTGTTAACCTGCTTCGGAATTGTTCTGAATTGCCCTCTTGGCATTTTATCCAAGTCTGTATTTCCTTTGGCAGTGTTTGTGGACCAGTCTCCCAGCTCCCCTGCCAACAGCAAACATTATTCATTTTCAATCCTAGCAATGTTATAGGAAAATATTTTGTCACTTAGTGACCAGTAGGAGCAGTGGTGAAGCTAAACTCGCTATGTGAATTACCTGGATGGTTTCCATTGTGCCAGCCAGAGGCCCCTCAGGTGTTCTCCGTGCAGCTCGATGTCCGACCCTAACCCTTCTGTCTCCCCGTGTCTTGCAGTTGCGCCAGTGGCCCGACTCATACACAAGGAAGTTTGAGCACAGAATCTACCCCATCACATTTTCTGTTGGAAACCCTCAGGAATGGAAGAAATTATTCAAACCCTGTGCCGCCCAGAGACTCTTCCTTCCGGTAGGAACCCCGTTGTTAACAAGATGCAGCCTGGGAAAGACTTCCACTTGAAAACAGTGAAATCAGCTGAGGTGTGTTAGAGACCCTTACTGCGGGGGAATAAAAGTGCCCCCCTCAGTTCTAGCGTTGATACTCTCAGCCTGCTGTCTGCAGACAGAGGATCTAGAAGGCTCTTCCCTCAAGATTTTGGGTCTGAGAGCAACCAAAGCATGCCTTAGACAAGGGATTTTGGGACTGTGGCTTCACTATTTACTAGCTTGTGAACCTCAGCCTCAGTTTCCTCCTTGTGCATGGCTTGTAGAACTTGGTCAGTGTTAGCTTCTGTTAGCATTTCTCAAACAACAATAACCACTACTAGATGTGCCCAGAAATTCATAAAGGTTTCAGAGTCTGGTTTAGCCTTTCAGTTTTGAATTTTTTAACTTCGTTTTGTTTTTTTAAAAAATCTTTAGTGTAGGCTGGGGCTATAGCTCAGTGAGAGCATTTACCTACCATGCACTAGGCCCTGGCAGAGTTCCATTCCTGGTACCACGGAAAAGAGGAAGAGGGAGGAAGAAGAAAAAGCAATAGAGGGAATATGAAAGGCATTGAATACATCAAAACTGAGGCATTGAACTGGGAGGGAATTGAGCTCTGAATTACAGCCTTAGTATCTGAGGGAGCCATGCCTTCCGTAGACATTTGATAGAGTGTCAATTAGGTGACCATGGTCTTGCTCCCTAGACCTTAAGTCTAACTGGGACCAAGGCAGAGAAAAAGCGCCATGGATATATGTCATATACAGTCCCACTGTATCCTGGAAGAGCTCTTAGAGACCATTTGTGACAAGACACAAATGAAGTAAGGTTACTGGATGACAAAGATTTAGGAGTCCTGAGAGAGAGAGAGAGAGAGAGAGAGAGAGAGAGAGAGAGAGAGAGATATCCAGGCAAGGGACTAGTGTGTGCAGAGGCCCTGATCTGGGAAGATGTTTCCCAAAATAAAGGTCCGTGGAACTAGAACAGAGAGGGAGATGGGGTCGAAGATATCAGCAGGGCTGGAACTGCAGGCTCTGAAAGTCCCGTGACATAGATGTCTGCTCTCTGTTTAAAGGCAGTGGGAAACCATTGCATGATCGAGTTTGGAAACTGGATGGCCTGGTTTGTGTTTTGATGAGGACAAACATTTGTGATGGATTTGAGACTCACTTGACAAATGGATTTCCCAGCTCTTATTGGAATTGAAATTGGGGGTTGGGGAATGTAAAAAGGATTTCATCCAGGTTTGGGGTGATTCAGTTAAAATTGTCAATATCTAATCGTTCAGACCACACATTTCTCATATAGCTCAATCTAAGAAATGGATGGTGAGATTGTGTAGAGAGGAGGAAAACTTCAGTACCAACAGTTGGGTAAAGAAGTGGCATGGCGTTTGATTTTGAAGTGTCTAGGGCTATCCATGGGGGGTGTGCTTCCCCATCTGTTGGTTTGGAATCTCTAAATGGTGAATTTAGCATTTCCAACATAGAAATCAGTGAGAAGGGCATGACTTGGATGGATGGTTGCTACTAGTCTGCTGCCTAGGATTACCACTTATTTTATTTTTTAAAAATTTATTTTTTTGGGGGGCTGGAGAGATGGCTCAGAGGTTAAAAGCACTGACTGCTCTTCCAGAGGTCCCAAGTTCAATTCCCAGCAACCACATGGCGGCTCACAACCATCTATAATGAGATCTGGTGCCCTCTTCTGGTGTGCAAACATACATACAAACAGAACACTGTATACATAATAAATAAATAAATCTTTTTAAAAAATTTATTTTTTTTATTTGTGTATGTATATACCACATGTTTGCAAGTGCCCACAGAAGCTAGGAGAGGACATTGGATCCCCAGGAGCTGGATGACAGGCAGTTGTGAGCCACCTGATACGGGTGCTGGGAACTGAGCTCAGGTCCTCCACAGAGCAGTATACACTTTTAAGTACTAAGCCACCTCAACAGCCTCAGGTGCCATTTAATTAAATGACATGTTTCTGCCACATGCAGACCTGTCTACCTCTTGTGAGATTTATATGAAAACCTGGGTAAGGAATGACTGCTTGAAAGTAGAGCTAAAATCTCTAGAATGGTGATGTGCACAGCAATTACCATTTGAGGTGAGAAATGATGTCTCTATTTAAGGTAAAAGGGTGTATTAGAAAGCCAAAGATACTGTTAGGAAATTGTCTCCCAAACCTATCCAAGATTTGAGCAACTCAATGGAAACACATTTGAATTTTCCCTGCCCTTGAATTGTGATTTTTATGACCCTATTAAAACAACAACACAAACCAAGCTCTCTACAGGATGAGTATGATTCACTCCAGCTAAGTGAGCTGTCTGTTTTGAATGACAAATGGGTGTTAGTGTTGCTTATCTGCTTCTAGTAATGGAAACCAGCCCTTCTTAAAAATAATAAAGAGAGATTGTGGTTGACAGGACATTTAACTTCTCCCAAGTCCTACAGCATAATGGCAGATTATGAGCGTGGCTTTGGGGAGCATTGTTGAGCTATATGGATCTTCAGGGTAGTTTGAAGTAAAGTCAAAAATCATATTTTCCCATGTAACCCCCCTCTATGAAGCGAATCTGCTAAAGCTGCACATGGAATATGGACCCTGTAATGCAAGCATCCTAGAAGATGTCTCACTAGGGGAGAACTGTAGATTTAGCCATCTTCAACACCATCAGTGCCTCGATTTGGATGAAATGGCTCCCATAGGCTTTCATATTTGGACTCTTGGTCTCCAGCTGAACATTCTGTTTTAGAAGGTCATGGAGCTAGTGGGTGGATCTGTGCTAGAGGCAATGAGGACAGGGGGTGGACCTGGTGGGTTTTTAGCCTGGCTCCACTTTCTGCCTGTTCTCTACTTCCTGACTGCAGATGCGATGTGACCCTTTGTTTTGAGCTACTTGCTGCCATGACTTTCTCACCACCATGAGGGACTGTATCTCCTCAAACTGTGAGCCAAAACAAACCCTTCCTTTACTCAGTACTTTCACTGGGTGTTTAGTCACAACCATGAGAAACATAATACAGTTGGCATCGCCCCCAAGATACTCAGTAGAGACCTTTTCTTAAATAATGTATATTTTTCTGTGTGTGAGCATGAGCGTGTGTGAAGGTGTACATGCTAGTACCTGGGTATGGAGGTCAGAAGACAACATTGTGTGTCCTGCTTTATTACTCTGCCTTATTCCCTGTAACAGGGTCTGCCTCTCAACTTGGAGCTTGGCTGGACGCCAGGATCCTCCTGTCTCCAGTGTGTGCATGGCCACACCTAGCTTTTTATGTGGGTCCTCAAGTTCTTACTCTTGTACAGCAAGGACCTTTACCCACTGAGCCTTTTCCCTAGCCCTCAACTAATATTTTAACATCAGAGCAAAGATTTTTGTATCACATGCTTTTCAGATTCTGATGTACTATTAGAAGAATTCAAATTTCACCAATGCTTGGGTTATTAAGTCCTAGAGATCAGTTTACTTTTCTACTTCTGAGGATAATGGCCCAAGGTGTAGGACTGTGATCGGTGAAACTACACTACAGATGACTTGACTAAGTTCTCTAACATGTATCTTTCTTTCAGGCAATTCGGTAACATAAAGTAGTCCAAATAATATGCCAACTACAAAGAAATCAAACTTAGTAAAAACCAGGAAGCCCTTCATTCTACAAAAACAGTTGTGTGGTGATATTTTATTTGTGCTCTAATAAATAAAGCTTGCCTAGAGATCAGAGGAAAAACCAAGCTATTATAAGTAAACACAAAAGTCATGCAATGTTAGCACACACCTTTAATCCTATCACTTGGCAGGCAGGGATCTATCTGGATCTCTGTGAGTTCAAGGCCACGCAGGAAACAGAGCCAGGTGGGGTGGCACACGCCTTAAATTCCAACACTAGTTAACCATGGAGGTCTGTACAGACAGACAGGAAGTGACAGAGCTGGGCAGGAAGAGGAAGTGATGTAGCTGGACAGAGAGAGCAAATCAGATGGCAGAACAGCAAGGCATATAGGCGTGGGTAGACAGGAAGTATCTCCCATTTTGGAAGCTGCAGAGTTGGTGAGGTAAGGTTAGCTGTGGCTGTTCATATTTCTCTGATCTCTCTCAGACTTTAACCCCTATATCTGGCTCCGTTGTTTTTATTTAATAAGAGCATTTAGAAATTCATCTACACACTTGATTGAATGAATGCACATCATCTTTCCCCCCCAGTTAATGGGAAGCTGTGGGATTCTTTAACAGCTGTACATTTTACTACCCACTGGGCCCACTGGATCATAAAGGCCTCTCTCATCAAGAATAGAGGTGTGTGGGAATCCTAGTAGTATTTAGGATAGAGCGGAGGTAACTGAAGGGCAAGCTGTTCAGAAACTTGGTTGTCAAGTAGTACCTAGTGTGGTAGGAACATGCTATTCAGATTTTACACTGGGAGAAAGGATTTCACTGAGTTTTAGTTGATATGGTCCTAGTTAAACAACATCTGATGTCTTTACTGGTGGTGCCGTAGCAAAGCAAAATGCAGCTCTTACTCCAAAGGGAATAAGAGATAGTTTATCCTGAGCGAACTATTTGTGGCGATGTCCCCTGAACTCAGGATGCTCTGAATGGTGTGGAAGCAGTTATACAAACTTTTATAGTCACATAACAAAACACAGCCCTAGAGCAAGGCGGGAACATCAAGCAGACAGGTTACAGTACATACAGCAGGGAAGTCTCTGTGATGGGTTTCAGATGCTACCTGATAATATTCTTAGCTTTGGATTGTTGGAAGCTAGTTATAGCGGAGTTAAGCATGCCAAAGGTTTTACCTGATAGTCAAAGGGCTGTTAGGCCAGATACAGAGGTGGGTGATGAATAGCAATTAAGGGTGTTCTTGGTGACCCAAGATAATGACTCTGATACAGTGTTCCAGCTCTCCACAACTAGAGGCTCTAATCACTCCCTCGGTCTGCAGAATCTTTAGCACAGATGTGGGTTTTGCAGGGAACTTCAGTTCATACTGCTATTGCTTGCCGCAAGCACCTGCGTTCATGGCAGGAGTTAGGATGAAATTGCTCTCGGACCCGTCTGCAATTTATCTTGAGCGCAGTCTGCCTCCAAACCACCCAGTAACTGGCCTCATTTTTGAAATATTCCAAATAAACACACGTCTTATATTACCTGTGTTTTCTATATCACATTGGAGGGCATGTCACATTTCCATTTTCCATTTACAGCTTGCTAAAGGGGCCTGTAACTGTTTCCAATATGTAGGAAATCTATGTGGTTACGGGCATTCTAATGAGTTAGTTGTAGGCTAATGGGAAAGGGTGTCTTATTAGATTTGTTTGAACTTTTTAAACTTATGGCTAGACCTATGTGATTCCTGATGTCACACCTCAGCATTAGCAATTAACATTGAGACACCCTGGGAACCAGTCCTATGGCTATGAACACACATTGACAAATGTGTAAGAATATATTAAATACCCTTGCTAAGGGGGCATTGGAATCACCTTGGGTGAAGTTTGCAATCTTACCAAGCAACCAGAGGCCACAGAAGCTCTGACATGAGACTCACTAGCAAAATGGTCACGTTAAATGTGAACAAACCGTGGAGAAACTTTCTACGGTATTATCATTTATTTGCATACTACTAAAGATTTGACAGTCAGAACATTAATTCTAACTCTTGGTTACACGTGGGAGATACCTAGCTCTGCTGTGATAGTTTGAGTGAGAAGTGTCCCCCATTGGCTCATATATTTGAACACTTGGTGGCACTGTTTAGGGAGGGTTAAGTGGCAGGGCCTTGCTGGAGGAAGTATGTCACTGGGGGCGGGTTTTGAGTTTTTCTAATCTTTCCCCACTTCCTGTTCATTCTGCTTTCTGCTTTGATCGAGGAAGTGAGCTCCCAGCTTCCTGTTCTTGCTGCCATGGCTGCTTCTTGCTGCAATGTGTCCCTGCCATGGGTAGACTCTTATCTCTCTGAACTATAAGCCAAAATAAACTCTTTCTTCCTTAAGTTGCTTTTGATCACAGTATTTTATCACAGCCATAAAAAATAGCTATAACTTTTGCTAAGCAAAGAAAGAAATTACTTGATTGGTTCGCCAGAGAAGGCCAGATGAAAGGGCTAATTCTAAGCATAGCTAGATCCAGGGGCTCACACGATGTCATCAGGACTCATCTGTTGTCTCTAGGTCCTTGCAAGCCTCATTTGGTGAGCCTAAAGATTGCTCAAGACCCCTGCATTCCCAGTTCTACAAGCTTAATAGCAGCAGCATCTAAAGAACTTTCCATTCAGCACTTGGGAGGCCGAGGCAGGTGGATTTCTGTGAGTTCAAGGCCAGCCTGTTCTACATAGAAAATTCCAGGAGAGCCAGGGCTACATAAAGAGACCCCATGTCAAAAAAAAAAAAAAAAAATCCAAGGCAGTGACATCAAAAATGGTGGAATGGGAAACTCTGGGAAATTGCATCAGTGAAGTAAGTAGAACTGGTGGACATTGTTTTCTAGATAACTGTCTAAATTATCTGAGGGTAAATAGTTGTTTAATAAAATTAATAAAACTCAATAAGAAGACTGCATGACACACTTGTTCCCCTCCCCTTCCAGCCCACTGTGATAGAAACTCAGTTCAAGGTTTCTCAAGAACAAAGGGAGGGGGAAGCCATCAGCATCTCTTACGTCTACAGTTATTGTCTTGAAGAGGCTAAATTCCACAAGCAATAAAAACAGCAGCTTCCTTTCTCTCTCTCTCTCTCTCTCTCTCTCTCTCTCTCTCTCTCTCTCTCTCTTTTTCTTTCTTTCTTTCTTGATTTATTTACTTATACAGTGTCCTGTCTGCATGTCTGCCTGCAGGCCAGAAGAGGGCACCAGATCTGATTACAGATGGTTGTGAGCCACCATGTGGTTGGTGGGAATTGAACTCAGGACCTCTAGAAGAACAGCCAGTGCTCTTAACCCCTGAGCCATCTCTTCAGCCCCAGCAGCTTTCTTAGGTAAGGGGAGATGTGTATAGGTGTCTGCTGACAAAGTCTGGCAACCTGACTCTGATTCTTGGAACCCCACAGATGGAAGGAAAGAACTGACACCTCAGAGTTGCTCTAGAACCTTCATATGCAAACAGAAGTCCACCCCCAATAATAACTAAATAGTACCCTGTTAGTGTCAGGATGAACTTAATACTCTTGGCCTCAAAACTTCAGTGAATCAGATTGTGGGGCAATTTGTGTCCCACTGAACTCTAAAAATATTGAAAAAAAATTATCATTCTATATTGGAAAATTCTCAATATAAAAAAATGAAAAGAGGGAGCTTGAGAGAGATAGCTCAGCAGTTAAGAGCACTGACTGCTCTTCCAGAGGACCTGGGTTCAATTCCCAGCACCCACATGGCAGGCTGTAACTCCAAGATCTGACACCCTCACACAGACATACATTCAGGCAAAACATCAATGCACGCAAAATAAAAATGACTACATTATTTTTAAAAAATGAAAAGCAAAATGGTTTGCATAAATTCCTTATACAAAGAACACTGAATGTAAATGGAGAAAACAATACAACAAAAAAGCAGAGATGGACTCAATGAGATGACGTGCTTGCCACCAAGCCTCGTGACCTGAGTTCAGTTCCTGGGATTCACATGATATATGGAGAGAATCAATTCTTACAAGTTGTCCTTAGTTGATAAATATAGTCTACTCATGTGTCACCTGCAGGAAGTTTAAATAGACAGGAAGGATAGATCTTAAAGGACAGAAGAAGATATGTCACAAAAACAATCATAAAGGAGCTGGAATGGCACAAGAGAATTTAAAAATACAAAGGAAATGGCAAAATGGTCGGGCAAGTATAGGTTCCTGAGCCCAAAGACCTGAGCTCAACCCCCATAGTAGAAGGGAGAACTGACTCCCATAAGCTGTTCTCTGATTTCTATATGCTGTGGTATGTATGCCCACAGACACACATAGTACAGAGCCTTTCTTTGTCTGTGTGTGTGTGTGTGTGTGTGTGTGTGTGTGTGTGTGTGTGAACGCGCACGTGCGCAGATGTGCATGCTGATGCATGTGTGTGGAGAACACACAGAGAGAAGGACATTGGGTATCCTGCTCTATAACTCTCATCTTTCACTGGCCAGGAGCTGAGCTGGTGGTCAATAAGCCCTAGGGATCTTTCTATCCAATTGCATGCATAGCATATCCACCTTTTCACCTGGGTCCTGGAGATTTGAACTCAGGTGATCATGCTTATTATACACACACAAAAAGGAGGGGGAGGAGGAAGAAGAAAAGGAGGAGGAGGGGGAAGAGGAAGAGGAGGAAGAAATAATAATCTTTGGACATACCAACGAAGAGGGATGTATGGTGGTAGGTGACTAAAGAGCCACTGTTCACTGCACATACCAGATCTCGCAGGACCTTTAGGTTGATGATATCATTAATTCTTTGTGGCATGAGCCCATTTGTATCCTCTTTGCAAATAAGGACATGGCTGTTGGGGGAATTTTAATCATTTCTACTTGAGGTTCTAGATAGGAGCCCTTCTCCTATAGTACAGTTATTTTGCTCTGTCCCCTGAGGCTTTTCCTCCTGCATTTGTAGGAAGCATTCCCAAAGTGTTCCAGGACGGCTCCTTTGGGTGACTCCCCTGAGCTTTGCATTGGTTGCTGGAATTCAATGTGAGCATTTGTCACTGCTCAGCTCACCAGGTGGGCTGCTGTGGCTCTGACCGCCCCTCCCTGCTTTCCCAATCCTATGACCCTCAGAGCCAGGCTGTGTGCACTTCACTCGGTTTTTGTTTTGTTGATGTTTGGTTGTTTCTTGCCTCGTGGCTACATAAGGTCAGTGTTGAGATCTTTGGTTTCCTGGAGTAATACGTACACATGTTAACAGAAAACAGTTCCTAATACTGTTTGAAGAGATGGAGGGGATAGATGGGTGGGTGGGTAGATGGTTGCATGATGGGCAGAAAGACATATGGATGAATAGTCTTATTTAAAAACCTTCAGAGTTGGGTGTAGTGGCACACAGAAATCCCAGAATTTTGGGGGAGGAAGTGGGAAGACTTTTAGCTTCTGGCCCACCTGGGCTACACCTTGTTCTAGAAAATGCTTGGGGAAACTTTAACAATATCTTCAAATGCTGGCAGAGGATTTAAAGATAAAACACTTACTAAAGTCCCCAACCTTCAACCCAACATCTACTCAGAAAATATTGGCTGGATTTGGTTCTCAATTTGACAGAGAGGGAAGCCTTTAAAACTCAGTTTGATTCTTGTGACCCAGTATGTAGCTTTTCAGCAACTTGGGCAGAGAGCAGGTGCTCTGGGGAGTCACCATCTGCCTAAGACATTCAGCTTTAAACCGCAGTTGCCATGGCCAGTGGAATACCAGTAAGGAAAGGGTAAGTTGCTGGCTAGAATAGCAACACCTGATAAGGGGCAGAAGCAACTGGGAACGTGGGAACAGATGGAAGATCTGAGAAAGCCATTATCTCAGAACATGCCAGAGAAACCTGATCCCTCCAGTTACGAAAGCCGTATGGAAAATGGGCTGCAGACCCAACAGTTGGCCAACACAGCTGAAATGATGAAATCAAAGACCAAACAAAAGTTCGATGAGGCAGGATTTTAGGGAGCCCGTCCCGAACAAAGCTGTTCTAGAGTTGCCTGGTGCAGAGGTGGTCTGAATCTTGTCTGCCAAGGTGACCACATCAGAAGATCCCACTTCACTAGTGAAAAACCCCTGCAAAATACACCCCTGATGGCTGGCAGCCTGTCCTTCAACATCCCTTGGAAATGATTGTGTACGCTATTTGTAATTCCACAAGGGGCACAGTAGCGGTAACAATAAAAACTTCATTTGTGGTTTACTTTTACCACCCCATTTTAGGCTAATCATTTAATGAACAACCTTAAAATCTCAAATCAAAACAGTTAAATGATGGAACACTATTGAGCCAAGAACAAACATTTATTGGGGCTGGGGATGGCTCAGTGGGTGAGGTGCGCACAAGCATGAAGACTTGACTTTGGATCCCCAACTCCCTCACTGCTGGTGGAGGGCAGAAACTGGCAGATCCAGGGGTTCAATGACCTGCTGGTAAGCTCCGGGCTCAGTGAGAGACTGTCTCCAAAACACAGGATGGAGAGCAGTAGAGGAGGACACTCAGTGTTGCCCTCTCAGCCTCTACACACACACACACACACACACACACACACACACACACACACACACA
>CABHPQ010138265.1:21076-49590 GCA_902168405.1 Peromyscus aztecus
CACACACACACACACACACACACACACACACACACACACACACACACGTAATCCCAGCCCTGGGGAGGCGGAGGCAGGAGGGTCATAAGTTCATCTGGGGCTGTTCTGAGCTACCTAGCAAATTAAAAGCCAGCCCGAGCTACATAATAAACCCTTTATTGGGGGAAAATAAACCCAAGGGCTGGGTTATATCTGACCACACACATACACACACCACTGCATGTTTTTGTGAAAATTTCCAGTATGTATTTATGTTTTAAGCTAGAACGGATTATATGGAACTCTCTCCACTTAAATTCTTTCAACAACTCTAAAAGGGTGATTAGGCATACACAGCTTCAAACAGAAAGTTCTTTGCTCTCTGCACAGATAAAATGAAGGGAAAATACCTGAAAGTCAAATCAGAGAAATGGATACTTTGATTTCATTGTTATTAAAAATATCCATAAGTGTGTAAATATGTAGGTTTATGTGTGTGTGTGTATATATATATATATATATATGTATGTATGTTTATATAAACAGTTGTCATTCATTCAACAGTACTTGCTGAATCTCAACCATGTGCCTGACCTTTACTCTAGTACTCAGGAGGTAGACACAAGCGCATCACTTGTGAGTTCAAGGCTGGCCTGGTCTACATAGTGAATTCTAGGGTAGTTGAAGCTACATAATGGACCCTGTCTCAAAATTAACAAATTCATTCACTCATTACAGTGTGAGTTAGTTTCAAGTAGTCATTAAAAAATTGGAGAAAGGCCGGGTGGTGGTGGCGCACGCCTTTAATCCCAGCACTCTGGAGGCAGAGGCAGGCGGATCTCTGTGAGTTCGAGGCTAGCCTGGTCTACAGAGCGAGATCCAGGACAGGCACCAAAACTACACAGAGAAACCCTGCTTCAAAAACAAACAAACAAACAAACAAAAAACCCACAAAAAAAGAAATTGGAGAAAGGAAGAATTTTGAGAGAAATGAAAATGGTGGTCTCTGAAGAGGCCATATTGAGTTGAGACCTGCCTTCCTGGCCATGCCGCCTGTGGACAGATGCGGAGACAGTATAGTATGTACACTGAACGATTATGTTGGTTCATCATGCAGAGAGCAGAGGGGGCTGTGGGGCTGTGGGGCTGTGGGGCTGTGGGGTTGTGGGGCTGTGGGGCGTGGGCTGTGGGGCTGTGGGGTTGTGGGGCTGTGGGGTTGTGGGGCTGTGGGGCTGTGGGCTGTGGGGTTGTGGGGCTGTGGGGCTGTGGGCTGTGGGGTTGTGGGGCTGTGGGGCTCTGGGGTTGTGGGGCGTGGGCTGTGGGGTTGTGGGGCGTGGGCTGTGGGGCTGTGGGGCTGTGGGGCTGTGGGGCGTGGGCTGTGGGGCGTGGGCTGTGGGGCTGTGGAATGGCGGTGTGGCAGGGTAAGTGCTGGTAGGGAACACATGACTAACTGTAGTAGTGTCACACTGTCATGATCGTTGGCAGTGCTGGGATCAAGGACTAAACCCAGAACCTGTGTTCTCGGCAAATTCTTTACCTATGATTGCATCCTCATCCTTAGCCCTTGGGTTTTTGAAGCAGGGTCTCGCTGTGTAGCTCAGGCTGGCCTTGAATTTGCTATGTCACTCAGAATGACCCTGAATGAACTTGACATCGTCCCTAAACCCAGGGTTATAAGCACATACAATCATGTTTAGCTCAAAGTCTACTTCTTACGCTGTCAATTGCTGAGTTGTTTGTACAGTTTTATAACATAAGGCATGAAATTGTGTATTAAGAATGTAGGTTATCGTTGGGCAGTGGTGGTGTACGCCTTTAGTCCCAGCACTCGGGAGGCAGAGTCAGGCAGATCTCTGTGAGTTTGAGTTGAGGCCAGCCTGGTCTACAGAGCGAGATCCAGGACAGGCACCAAATTTATACAGAGAAACCCTGTCTTGAAAAACCAAAAAAAAAAAAAAAAAAGAATGTAGGTTGTCGAGGGATGGGGAGATGGCTCAGTATGTTAGAGCACTTGTTGCTCTTCCAAAAGACATGAGTTCAATTCCCAGCACCCAAATTGCAGCTTACAATGTCTGTAACTCCAGTTCTATGGGCGCTGAAGTCCTCTTCTGGTTTCCATGGGTACCAGGCACACATATGGTAAATAGATGTACATGTAGGAAAACATCCATACACATAAAATTTAAAAAATAAAACAAAAAAAGGAATTTAGGTTGTTTTCCTTTTCATAATATCGTGTATATTATTATAGGACCAGCCTTAATAATATACTTCTCAGGGGCTCAGAAGAGAAACTATGAATGATTAGAACTATTTTTGGGAAAAGAATCTCAGCACACCAAGCTCTTTGTCCGTCTACTTTATTCCTCTGGGATAGAATCCCGTCTACACAGCTACAGTTCTGTACTCAAGCCTAGTTCCTTTCTTACCTGATATGTCTCTACCTTTATCTGCTGTCCCCTCTAAGTTCTATCTTAATTCTCTCATCTTAGTTCTGCCTCATCTAGGTTCTTTTCATCTCGTTCTTACCCATCTAGTCCTTTCCCATCTGGCTCTTCCTCATCTTCTATCCTGTCCTCAAGTTCTTCACTCCTGTCTTCCTCTCCGTCTCCTTTTACCTCTAAGTCCCCTCAGGTCTCTGAGGTATTCAGTTACAAACCCAAGCCATGGCAATCCTCCCCCTCCAGCCAGGTCACCAGACTGGAATTCCTACAGGGTCATAAAGGCAGGTAAGAGTTTTCCTCAGGCAGTGACCATTAGGCTTTCTTTTATAACCTGAAAATGGAGTGGTTAAAGGAAGAGGTCAATTGAGAGATAATGATCAGTTAGTATATCAAGAAGGGGATCTATGTGCTCAGTCTACATTTCTAGAAGTAGTTAGGTAAGAAGTTGGGAATCTATAATGTTAGTAATACAAAAGGAGGGTCTTAGATTGCACAAGAAATCTTTATTTCAGATGTCGTTTCCACAAGGGTGTTACCTTAGTTCAGGAGTTCAGTTGGCCTTGGATGCTTGATAGGTATTTTAGATAAATACACCGTTAGGAGTTCTTGGAAGCACACAAGAAAATCATTTTAGGAACCAGCTAATATATATACAAAAGCTAAAATATCACCAAGACTTCTTAAGCCATGGCTTGACCTTTGGAAAAGTCCTTGACTTTTCCAAGTAGTAGCTTTTGTGATAGTAGCTGGGTTCCATTACATTTTCCTGCGGCTTGCAGCAATAACACGTGCAGATCCTCTGTTCATGTGTGCAAGGACATTCAGATGCACCAGAATCATCCTAAAGTTGCAGGCATTTTGAGACCAGTGCTCTGGGTCTGGATATTTCTTGTTTTGTTGTTTGAGACAGCCTCCCTACATAGCTCTGGCTGTCCTGGAACTCACTATGTAGAGAAGGCTAGCCTAGAACTCACAGAGGTCCCCCTGCCTCTGCCTCCCAAGTGCTGGGATAACAAGCGTGTACCACCATGCCTGCTTGGGTCTGGATATATTTGCATTAACACAAAACATAAATGTGGCAGTGATAGCAGGCAAAAGAGTTATTGTCCTGGCCTGTTTGCCCATCTCCCTTGCACCCGTACCCATTCCCTCCTGCATGCCTTTCTCATCAGATGGCTTAGGGTCATGTGTTGCCTTGTATGAGCAAGTCCTAATACAACCCGAGCAAATTCTCCTGGGAACAGTCAGCATTTTCCAGACAGATAGTTTCCTGCTCCAGCCAAACTGCTCTGTCCTTATCCTTCCCTCTATGGGTATACATGTCTTGCCTCATACTGTCACTTGGTGGCAATGTGTGGCCACTACTGTCCTACCTTCAATATCATTTACAGAGATCATACCTAGTTTCTCAGAACTCAGCCCTGCACCCTTAAACTGCCTGTAACTCCTGTTCCAGGGGATCTGATGACCCCTGGCACCTGCACATACATGGTGCACATAAATTTATATAGGCACATATTATACACATGCACAAACACACATGCACATGTGAAACCAGCCTAGCTGAATATAATCCCAGACTGGGAATATGTGTGTGTGTGTGTGTGTGTGTGTGTGTGTGTGTGTGTGTATGTATGTGTGTGTGTGTATTTTATATATATACAATATATATGTATATGTATATAAGATATGTATCCCTTGGTTGGTACATGTCCATATAGTTCTGTTGACTGAGAGGTCAGAAGTGGTGGGAATGAGTATACCTCACACTCAGATTTGAGCTTCTGAGTACTGTCCTCCAGTAGGGCTCCTTGGGGAAGCTTATTTATTAACCAGTGGGAGCAACATATCTTCATAGCGTGCAGAAGGGCATCCCCCAGCAGACTAATTCCAGGGCTTAGCGTAAGGAAACATAGATGGAGCAGTGGTGGTGCGCACACCTTTAACCCCAGCACTCGGGAGGCAGAGGCAGGAGGATCTCTATCAGTTTGAGGCCAGCCTGGTCTACAGAGTGAGATCCAGGACAGCTAACTCTACACAGAGAAACCCTGTCCCAGGGAAAAAGAAAAGAAGGAAAGAAAGAAATAGAGAGAGGAAAAAAAGGAGAAAACACAAGATGAGTTTGGAGTGTCAGTGTGGTACCAGAAAATAAGGATTTTTTTTAAAAAAAATTTTCAAATAGAAAGAAGGGTAGGTAGATGGCTTAGCTTGTTTAAAGCATAAGGATCACAGTTCAATCCATAGAACCACATAAGAAATCGGTGTGTTTGGACCAAAGTCAAGATCTCTGGGGCTCGCTAGGCAGACAGCCTACCTGAAGGAGCAGTTCCAGGCCAAGGGAGAGACCATACCTTGGACAACACAGTGGGTTTCTGGAGAGAGGCTCAGCAGAGCAGTGGGCGGGTTGTGCAAGCTGATTGCCTTGGTCACTGTTTCAGTGTTGTGAAGAGACACGGTGACCGAGGTAACTTATAAAGGAGAGCATTTCATCGAGAGCGTGCTTACAGTTTGAGAGGGTGATGCTGTGGGATGTTCTGTATGGCAAATGTGTTGCTAATAAAACACTGATTGGCCAGTGGCTAGGCAGGAAGTATAGGCGGGACTAACAGAGAGAATTAAAAGAACAGAAAGGCGGAGGGAGTCTCTGCCAGCCACCGCCAGGACAAGAAGCATGTAAAGATGCCAGTAAGCCATGAGCCATGTGGCAAGGTATAGATTTATAGAAATGGATTAATTTAAGCTATAAGGACAGTTAGCAAGAAGCCTGCCACCGTCATACAGTTTGTAAGCAGTATAAGTCTCTGGGTTTACTTGGTTGGATCTGAGCGGCTGTGGGACTGGCAGGTGAAAGAGATTTATCCTGACCGTGGGCCAGGCAGGAAAACTTAAGCTACAGGGTGAGCCCATGACCACCATGGCAGAAAGTACGGCAGCAGGCACAGGGCTGGAGCAGTAACTGAGAGCTACATCCTGATCTGCAAGTTGGAGGCAGAGAGAGGGAAACCTCAGACCCCACCCCGGTGACACACCTCCACTAACAAGGCCACACCTCCTACTTCTTCCCAAAGCATCCACCAACTGGGAAGCAAACATCAAATATATGAGCTTTGGGGACTATTCTCATTCAAGCCACCACACTGATGATTGTAGTGTAATCCCTGGTACCCTTGTTGGAAAGAGAACAGACTCCTGAAAGTTGAACTCTGACCTCCACATGGCGCACACACACATACAAACATGCATCCACCAGCATACACATGAATGAACATGAACACGAACACACACACACACACACACACCCCAGTTTTAAAAGGGGCTCTTAATGATAGGACACAGGAGCTAATGTGAAAGAGCTCAGCTGACCAGAGTTGGAACACTTGGACACAGAGTGAATGAACAGTGAGTGGCCTCCTGCCTTACGTGGGATTCACTTCAGTGGGTTCACTGAAAATATTAGAAGATGCAGGTGCTCTTACCTCACCTGAGACACCTGACACTGTGTTTCCCAGACTGGGGACTGTGCTTGCTGCCGCCGTCAAGCACCACCAGAGAGGAAGGCTCTGCGGCTTGAAAGATCCAAAGACAAATATGAAAGTAGGGTTTTTACTCAAGGTGCAATGCTTCCATGCAATCATAAAGTCAAACTGTTAAGTCAGGGACCACCTATACTATATGACAGCCCCGCTTCCGGTGAAATAGTCTCCATGCTGATAAAAAGAAATAATGGGAGCGGGTAAATGAACACAGAAAGTAACAATTCTTCCTCACAGGAGAATTCCAATGAGTACATGTAGAAAGAACGAGGGGAGAGACATATGAGAGCACGGTGGTGAATGCTGTGACCCTAGCACTTGGGAAGCAGAGGCAAGAGGGTCACAAGGCTAGCCTGGGCTACAGGGAATGAGAGAGTGGGAGTTGGAGTGAGAGATCGTTTTCGAACACCCTACTTATAATTACTGGAGGAAGGGTCTAACCTGTGAGTGCTAAAATGAGGACTGGGAAATTTAATCAAAGTGGGATACGTCCGTGGTTTTTAAAGAATCTTCTCCAAATACTTAGGGGAAAAGAATAAGTGTACTGGAAAATATTGGCAGTCACTATCTTGTCCAAGTGGCCAAGGCTGGCACATGTCACCATCATGTGGCAGGTTCTCCTCCTGATCTGTATAACTTCATTTAATCACGAAAACACCAGACTCCCGCACTGGAGGCCTGGATTCAGATTCATCAACCAGTGCTCCTCAAAGGCGTTGGATCTGTCAGATCTCCGTATTAAGCACAAAGCAAATGTGATTTTAGATGACTAAAACTTAATAAAGCTGTCTATATTCATTCCCCATTTTTATGGGATAGTTGATTGAATAGCATCTGCCATATAAATGGTTGTAATTAGTTTCATTATTTAGTTAGAGCATGTTATTTTATGTGCTGAACTGTGGGACTCTTGCCTTTTTAAGCATAGCTTGCATCTATGACAGCCCGAGGTTGCCAGTCATCAGTGCGAATAGCCGCATGTACTCAGCTTCCAGACTTTGCTCAGTAACTATTGTCTCTGTAACTACCCAGGTCATCCTTATATCTCAACTGCAGCCTGTGATCCTTTTGTGAAATGACACAGGCAGAGGGCTTGGAACACTCTCCCTGGAGTCTTTCACCTGGGAAAAGCCTGGACTGAAAGGAGGTAGGTTAGCTGAGGTTGACTGTGCCTGCTCCTGAGCCTGTCTTGGCGAGGATGGTTTGTGTCAGCTTGGGCAAGGCATTTGACCTAAAGATGTATATGTTCCAAGAATGACTGATGTTCCCAAACAGGAATAGGACGGAGACCTGCTGTCATTATGGACATCAAGGACGATCTTAGAATAGCTCCTCAGATGACATTTGTATAAAGAAACTATATTTTAGTTGGGAAAAAAGTGGGGGTGAGTCGGGGAAGGGTGTATAGGCAAGAGGAAGGATTGGGAGAGTTGGGGAGCATTGGCTTCCGGGCATGATGGTGCTGTTGTACCCTTGAATTCACAGCAGTGTGATAACCTGCACAGGTTGGGCCTCTCATGGAGTCCCATTCCCCCTCCCCATGAGGCTTTACACCCATTAATGGTTGATGGGGGAAGGAAAGACATGTTTCCAGAAGTGTAGACAATGTTAAGGTGTCCATGCTCCTATAAACAAGCCCTCACCCATGCTCCTGGAAAGCACCCTAGTGAGGTTCCTTAGGTCATAAACAAGAAGTCATTAAAGTAGAAGGGAATGGGTTGGAAAGAGGACGGGTTCAGCAGGAGTGGGAAGGGGTGGACAGAAGAGGTAAAGGGTGAAAAGATCGGAATACGTTATGTACACATATGAAATGTCATGATGAAACCCAGTATTATGTATAAGTAATCATATATGCTAACAAAACATTCAAAATGGCTGGCTGTGCTAGCACATGCCTTTAAGCCCAGGACTTGGGAGGCAGAAGCAGGTAGATCTTTATACGTGTGAGGTCAGCCAGGGCTACATAATGAGACCCTGCCTTGAAAACAAAACTAAACCCAAATAAAAACCAACAAAAAAGCATCAAAAAAACAGAACCATTTAAAATGAAGAGACAAGGGGAGGCAGTGATGTTCCTAGAGACATGGCTGTCTATCAGCAGAGGCTAGTGGGTTGATGCACAGGCCCATGCAACAAAGGAACAATATTCTGTATGGTAGGCGTATTAGCTTTCTTTCAAGACTCTAAGTCTTATATAGTTCCTATTGCTGAGCCTGTCTCTGTTCTATAATCAGTCTTGAAGTGTGTTTGAAATAAAATTGAGGCAAACAAGATGGTTCAGTGAGTATAGACACTTGCTGCCAGGCCTGATGACCTGAGTTTGATCTCTGGGAGCCACATGGTGGAAAGAGAGAACCAGCTCCTACAAGTTGTCCTCTGACCTTCACGTGTGTGCTGTGGTATATGTGTGCACATACAAACACCAAATTAAAGGAATAAGTAAATAAAGATAGATTAAAGCGGGGCTGGAGAGATGGCTCAGCCATTAAGAGCACTGTTTGCTCTTCCAGAGGACACAGATTTGACCCCCAGTACTGCATGGCAGCTCACAACCATCTCTAACTTCAGTTCCAGTGGATCCAGTGCCCTTCTCTGACCTCCACAGGCACCAGACACACAAGTGGTGTATACATATAGGCAAAATACCCATTTATATGGGTATTTTATTTTACTTGTTTTATATATCTATATCTATGCAAAATACCCATATTATATAAATTCATTTTGTTTTATGTAACAAATAAAATGAATTTATATATAAAACAATTAAAATAAAATGAATTTATAAAAGGCAATGATGAAGTTTTCATTTGCATTTTCAATTATTTCAAGTTGTAGTGGCTCTGAGACAGTTTAGCAGGAACATTGCTCCAGAGCCTTAGACTTCAGGCTCTTCTTCTCCATGCTGGCTCCCAGGAGGCTGCTGTTCTAATGGAGGGAGGAAGCAATTTAAGAAAAGGCCACTGTTGATGAGGGGTAGAAGGAGGAAGGAAGTCATGGGATGTGATGAAGGGTGCATGGAGGGAAAGAAGAGAGGTCCTCTTGAAGGACTTTCTGAGAAGGGCTGAATCAGAGCTGGAGCCCTGAGGCCAGTGTGTGCACAGTTCTGCCTGGCACCAGGAAGTCCATAGTGCTTTGTATTGGTTAGTTTTTGTCAACACAAGCTAGTTACCTGGGAAGAGGAACCTGAATTGAGAAAATGCTCTCACCACATTGGCCTGTGGGCAAGCCCGTGGGGTGTTTTCTTGATTGATGATTGATGTGGAAGAGCTCAGCCTCCTATGGGCCATGCCACCCCTGGGCAGGTGGTCCTGAGTGTATAAGAAAGCAAACTGAGTGATCCAGAAGGAGCAAGCCAGTGGGCAATGTTCCTCCATGGCCTCTGCTTCCATTCCTGCCCCAGGTTTTTGCTTGTTGCCCTGACTTCTCTTGATAAAAGACCATTACTTGGAAGTGTAAGCCAAATAAATCCTTTCCTCCCTAGATTGCTTTTGGTCACTATCTTTATCACAGCAATAGGAAGTGAATTAAGACAGTGGCCCTTAACAAACATTGCTGCAAAATTGTTCATCGTACATTGTTGTTGTTGCTCTTTTTTTGAGGGGCCCGCCATCCAGCTCCCAAATAAATCACACACAGCGACTTAGTTGTAATTATGAATGCCTGGCCTTAGCTTGGCTTAGTTTCTAGCCAGCTTTCCTTAACTTATGTCTACCACCTTTTGCCTCTGGGCTTTTCCCATTCTCTTACTTCTGTAAATCTTACTCTTACTCCGTGGCTTGCTGGATAGCTGGGTGGCTGCCCATGGACTCCTCCTCCTTCTCTGGCTGCTGCTGCTTTTCTCTCCAATTACCTCCTTCTGTATATACTCTCTGCCTGCCAGCCCCGCCTATCCCTTCTCCTGCCTTGCTATTGGCCAGTTCTTCATTAGACCGTCAGGTGTTTTACACAAGCACAGTAACACAGCTTCACAGAGTTAAACAAATGCAACATAAACAGAAGTAACACGCCTTCAAATAGTACTCTACTACAGTAGTCACAAGCGTCCTGCTGGGGCTTCTGCTCCAACCAAGGGAAGGGACAAAGTATGCAAAGGAACAGACCTAGTGTCATGGGTGAAATCATAGTCCATCATGCTACTCCCCCTTTCTCTGTGTCTGGAGCTGATGCTCCATGGAGCACACATGGTTATCATCAGTGTGGATGAAGAAGACCGTGGCAATACTATCGACCGAGTGACCTCAGGGATGGCTACAGAACTTGCGGAACGCCCCACCCATCAACTGCTGAGCAAACATGTGTTACAAACCTACAGGGAACATTTGCAGAGATAGACCATCTGCTAGGCCATAAAACAAGTCTTGGTAAATTGAAGTCATGCAGAGTGTTCCCTGACTACAGGGGAATTAAATGCGAAGTGGATAGAAAAAGATCTGGTAACTTCCAAATACTTAGTAATTAAATACAACAATTGGAAATCCCCTCCTGGGTCAACATGAAATCACACGCAAGCTAAAAGTCCCCATGCCTATCTGTGAGGAGTGGGTTAGATGGAGACAGGTATGGAGGATGTCACAGATTCCTGGGGGGCCATTGTAGTGCCTTGGTGTTTGGCAGGAAGTAGAGAGGAAGAGGCATGGACTGATCCAGCTGTTTTGAATTAAGCTAGTCAGTTTTTTTTTTTTTTTTTTTTTTTTTTTGGTTTTCTGAGATAGGGTTTCTCTGTGTAGTTTTGATGCCTGTCCTGGATCTCACTCTGTAGACCAGGCTGGCTTCGAACTCACAGAGATCCACCTGCATCTGCCTCCCGAGGGCTGGGATTAAAGGTGTATGCCACCACCGCCTAGCCCACTAGTCAGATTTTTAATACACACACTAACATTTGTACCCACTTGTGAAAATCAGTCTACAGCTGGAGCAAGATGAACCTGAAAGAGAGCCAGTGAGTTCCCAATAACCAGGCTGTCTGTGACTAGGCTCCACTGTACACTGTACATGTTTCTTTCTCTAGCTTTTCCTTTTTTCAAGATTTATTTACATGTGTAGGAGTGTCTGTGTGGGTGATGCCACATGTGCGCAGGTGCCCACGGAGGCCAGAAAGGTCATCCAATCCCCTGAAGCTGGAGTTACCACAGGTGGTTGTGAACCACCCCCCCTTGAGTGCTGGGAACTGAACTTGGGTTCTTTGGAAGAGCAACAAGTGCTTTTGCCTGCTGAGCGATCTCTGCTGCACGCTTAGCACATTTTTTTCTGAGCTAGGTCACTGGTAGTAGCCACCCAAGTTGGGGCAATGGGTGGGCCAAGCAGCATTGGGGTCAGATAGCCTTTGTGTGACACCCTCCTTCTCTTAAGAAAAGAACTAATAATCGGGCTGGAGAGATGGCTCAGAGGTTAAGAGCACTGACTGCTTCCAGAGGTCCTGAGTTCAATTCCCAGCAACCACACAGTGGCTCACAACCATCTGTAATGAGATCTGGTGCCCCCTTCTGGCCTGCTGTCATATATGCTGTATACATACTAAAAAAAATAAAGCCGGGCGTTGGTGGCGCACGCCTTTAATCCCAGCACTCGGGAGGCAGAGGTAGGCGGATCTCTGTGAGTTCGAGGCCAGCCTGGGCTACCAAGTGAGCTCCAGGAAAGGCGCAAAGCTACACAGAAAAACCCTGTCTCGAAAAACCAAAAAAAAAAAAAAAAATCTTTAAAAAAAAAAAAAGAAATAATAAACCTCTCATCTAGTATTCATTAATTTCCATAAAGCAATCACAATGGGAACCTCTGTATACTTTTGGTAAATATTACTCTTCCCATTATAACATAACCAGCAATGATCCTCTTCAAGGTAATGGCAGAATTGTGGACCTACAGAGATGAGTGTTATTACACTCATTTTGTATTTTGTTTTTACACGTTAACAGGGAGCAGGCTCGGTGCCAGTTTCCAGTCAAGATGACCTGTGCATTGTGATATCAGAAAGGCCCTGAAACCTTGTTTCTTCTCTTCTTAACTCTGAGGACATAAAATGCTTGCTGTGGTTGGCACCTGTCTGAATTTGCCATGGGCACGGATGTGAACCATAACTCATTGCATTTGATGTTTTAGCCAGAAAAACAGAGGTTTCTGCTAACAAAGTTGTTGCTTATTGACTACTTATTTAGCTGTTGTGTGAGCACCTTGTGTGTTCATGTGATCAATTAGTGCTGTGACACCTGCTGTTTACACATGGGGGAGTGGAGGCCTCAAAGACCCAGCAGTGTCACATGATCATTGCCTCAGAGTGGTTGCTGAGACTTGAACTCACAATATGCCATACTCAGGTCCCACAGTGAGGCTTCTCTCGCCTCTGAGAGGTGCCCTTGTGTAGCATGAGTCTTAAAAGTTCTTATTAATAAAATCAAACCCGAGCCAGTTATTGGGGTAAATGCTGGAAGGTCAGAGAAATAGAACAAGCCACAGCTAACCTCACCTGGCAAACTTCTCAGCTGGTCTTGCTTCCTCAGACTGGAAGCCTCTGTGTCCTCATATCCGAATGACTCTCAGCTGAACTGCTGCTAGAAGCCTGAATGCTTAACCAGCCAAAATGCTTCTCCAGGCCAAATGCCTCTCCAGGGCAAATGCCTCTCCAGGGCAAATGCCTCTCCAGGGCAAATGCCTCTCTTGGGCAAATGCCTCTAGTTTCTGGTCCTCACGCCTTATATACCTTTCTGCTTTCTACCACCACTCCCTGGGATTGAAGGCTTGCTTTCTGGGATTAAAGGTGTGTGTCACCACGCCTGGCGGTTTCCAATGTGGCCTTGAACTCACAGAGATCCAGAGGGATTTCTGTCTCTGGAATGCTAGGTTTAAAGGCGTGTGCTACCACTGCCTAACCTCTGTTTAATATTGTGGCTGTTCTGTCTCTGACCCCAGATAAGTTTATTAAGGTACACAATATTTTGGGGAACACAATACCACCACACCCTTGTGTGTGTCTTTTGACATATAATCGACCTATCAGAGAGCATACTGAAAATCTCTATGCTCAGCTTAACCTGGGTGCCTCCCATTGAAGTCACATGCTCGCCACCTGTGTCCCTTCCCTTGAGAGGGTTCACGAGGAATGTGAGGGTCACTGCCATCAATTTAACAGAATCTAGAATGACCTAGGAGATAGGTCTCTGGGCATGCCTTTGTCATGGTATCTTGATTGTTAATTGACGTGGAAAAACCAGAGGTATCCTTCCCTGGGGCTGGGATCTTGGCTGTGGAAGGAGAAAATGAGCCAAGCACTTTGATTATTTCTGTTTGCTTTTTGTGGGTGCAGTGTGACTCGCTGCCTCGAGCTCCCACAACTGTGACTTCCCCGCCAGGATGGACAAACTGTAAGCCCCAAGAAACCATTTCTCGGTTAAGTTGTTTCGGTCAGGGTATTTTTGTCACTGCAACAGAAATGGTGTCCCATGTCCCATGTCAGGAGAATCTGTGTGAGTTCAAACCCAGCCTAATACATAGTGAGTTCCAGGCCAGCCACTGCTAGGTAGTGTGTAGCACGAATCTTAGAGAGTCTTATTAATAAAATCAAACCTGAGGCCAGTTATTGGGGTAAATGCTGGAAGATCAGAGAAGCAGAACAAGCCACAGCTACCTCACCTCGCCAGCTCCTCAGCTGGTCCTGTTTCCTCAGACTGGAAGCTCCTGTGTCCTTATCCAGAATGAATCTCAGCTGAACTGCTGCTAGAAGCCTGAAAGCTTAAGCAGGCAAATGCTTCTAGTTCCTGGTCTTCACGCCTTATATATCTTTCTGTTTTTGCCATCACTCCCTGGGATTAAAGGTGTGAGTCACCATGCCTGGCTGTTTCCATTGTGGCTTTGAACAGATGGATTTCTGCCTCTGGGATGCTAGGATTAAAGGCGTGTGCTACCACTGCCTATCCTAAGTATCTAGTGGCTTTTCTGTTCTCTGACCCCAGATAAGTTTATTAGGGTACACAATATTTTGGGGAACACAATACCACCACAGTAGTGAGATGGGGAGGAAGAGGAGGAGGAAGGATGGATCATCACTCTCAGTTAACACGGTTTTCCATTGCTTGAGTACAAATCCCTGGAGGTATCCGTGACTTTGACTTTTCACATTCAGTCCATCTGTCATCCCCACGGGTTCTGTCTTCACAAGGCATTTAGGATTGGACCACTTCTCACTCCCTGGTTGTCACCAGAGTCAACCCACTCTCAGACCTCACCTCACCAACCTCGCTGCTCCCTCTGTGTTCCTCAACAGTCGGGTCTCAGCAGACGATCCAGAAGAGTGATGGAGCCCCTCAGGGAAAAGCCTTCCAGTGACTGCCCTCTCACACAGAGTCCAAACAAGAGTGTAGTCAGCCCTGAACAGCCAGCCCTGCTACCTCTCTCTCCATCTTGGGCTCTTCCCATTGTTGCTGTGAGCAGCCATGTGGTGTCTTCTTATTAGTGTGCTAGACATACTGCCCTGTTCTCATGTGCCCAAAGTGAACCTGTTCCTCAGCGTGCAGTTTTAGGTCACCAGCTCCCACCCCAAGTGGAGTAGCACACACCTGTCACCCCAGAACTCTGGAGGCAGAGGCTGGAATATTGTGAGTTCTGGACCAACTTAGGCTACATCGTAAAACCCTGTGTAGTGATATATTGTGTACCCTAATAAACTTGCCTGAGGATCAGGACAGAGCCAGCCACTAGATTAGACACAGAGCCAGGCAGTGGTGGCACACACCTTTAATCCCAGCACATGACATTTCATGCCTTTGCTTAGGAAGCACACACGCCTTTAATCCCAGGAAGTAAGATGGCAGGGCACAGAAAGATATATAAGGTGCAAGAAAACAGGAACTGGCTCTCTTTAGGCTGAGGATTTCGTAGAGGTAAGAACAGTGGCTGGCTGTTCTGCTTCTCTGCTGAACTTTCAGCTTTCACCCTGATATCTGGCTCTGGGTTGTTTTATTAAAAGACAATCTAAGATTCGAACAACAACCCTGTCTTAAACAAACAAACACTATCAACTCCCCTGTGTGTTTTCCACCTGTTTTCACACTATATAATCAGTGGTTTTATGTTGTTGCTGCCTCCTATAGGCAGCGATATTTGTCCGACTGGGCCATGCCTGGCACCTAGGGGAACTTCCATAAATATTTACTCCATTGAACTAACAGAGACACTGCAAGTGTCTGTAACCAAGAACACCACACTTTGCTCTACAGGAAGGTAGACATCCGGATGTTTTCATGAACTCTTCATTTTTAATAAACTGTGAATAGTGTTGGCAAGATGTCTCAATGGTAATCAAATGCATCTGCCACTAGGCCTGACCATCTGAATTCCATCCTGGGACCCACACAGTGAAAGAATGAACTCCTGAAAACAGTCTTCTGACTTCTACATATGTGCTGTGGCATGAGTGCACCCACACACATAGCATGTGCATGCGTGCATACACACACACACACACACACACACACACACACACACTACTACTGCTGCTGCTGCTGCTGCTGCTGCTGCTGCTGCCGCCACCACCAAATAGCAATAGTATTAATAATAGTAAATAAATAAATAGCTGTAAAATTTTTAAACAATCTGAGACAGGGCCTCACTATGTAGGGCTGGCTGACCTGGAACTCCCTATGTAGACCAGGCCTGCCTCAAAGTAACAGAGATTAGTCTTTCTCTACCTCACCAGTGCTAGGATTAAAGTTGTGTGCCACCATGCCTGGCTTAAAATATTTTTTTTTAAAACTGGGCAAGTGGGGCTAGAGAGATGCCTCAGTGGTTAAGAGTACTTGATGTTTTTCCAAAGGGCCCAGATTAGATTCCTAGGACATACATGGTGGTTCACAACTATCTGTAGCTACAGTTCCATGGGATCTATTGTTGTCCTCTGGCCTCCACAGGAATCAGGCACACGTGTGGTATACCTACATACATTCAGTCAAAACACTCATATACATAAAATAATAATAAAAAATTTTTTAAAACTTGGCAAATAATTCAACTTTTTTAAAAGTTCCTTTACGCCAAAATTGTTAAAAATAATAAAGCTTTGGGCTGAGTTTGACCCACATGGCCTTAATTTGCCACTTTTAGATTATGTTCAACTTTTATAGTACATTTTCTGTTGCTATAACAGAATGGCACAGAGTGGGGAACTTAAAAAGAACAGAAGTTTGGGACTGGAAATGTAGGTCAGGGTAGCTGAAAATTTCCTGTGTTCTGGCCTGCCGGTGGTCAGGACAAATCTCTCACACTAGTGTCCCCCAAGTAAACACACAGAGACTTATATTACTTATAAACTGTATGGCCGTGGCAGGCTTCTTGCTATCTGGTTCTTATATCTTAAGTTAACCCATTTCTATTAATCTGTAAGTTGCCATGTGGCTTGTGGCTTACTGGTACTTTACATCTTGCTTCTCATGGTGGCAGCGGCTGGCAATGTCTACTGACTCAGCCTTCCCCTTCCCAGCATTCTCCTCTCTGCTTATCCCGCCTATTCTATACTTCCTGCCTGGCTACTGGCCAGTCAGCGTTTTATTTATCAATCAATCAGAGCAACACATTCACAGCATACAGAAAGACATCCCCAGCACTTGCCTACTAATATACATGAGGCCCTCAGCACCACAAAAACTAAACTGAACAAAACAGAGTTTTATTTTAGCTTACAAATCTGGAGGCAAAGAAGTGCAAGAGCCTAGCATTGATGTCTGCTCAGCTTCCGGTGAAGGTGAGGGCTACATCACAGTCTGGCAAAACTGGAAACATCCAGAGAGCATACTTTCTGTAATATAAAGTGCAGTTATCAGCCCTCATCAAAACAAAAAAGGAAGAAAGAAAGATGAGGGCTGATAACTGCACTTTATATTACAGAAAGTATTAATATAACAATGATTAAAGACCAGGAAAAACAATGGAAGTAGTCTAGTCAGCGAACCACAATTAGCTAGTAGATTTCTACAAGACCCATAGCTAATTAACGCATTGGTAGAGTATACCTTAATGGGGTTTTGCTCTGTAACACCCTCTCTAATTCAAAGGGTTTATATTAGTTTTTTTTTTTAAAACACCATTCAGTATCGTGTTCTCTTAAACACTTCTGGCAAACAACTTTATCTTACTCTAGCCATATTTGTCCCACTCCAACAATTGTTATTTGACACATGAACTTAGGATACTTTTTTTGCACTTCAGCTTTCCTTCACTGTGAGGGAGAGAAAATATAATTTTCCTCCTCAGTCCTCTTAAGTTTGTAGTTGAGTCAGAGTCCTGAAACGGGAGATTCATAAGAGAAGGACATTCATCAGCACGTGACACATACATCATATGGGAGAACACACAGGTTACCAGGGCAGGAGCCTGACTTACTTATTACCTAACTGAAAACCACAAATTCCATGACATTATTTGTCTTAGTCATTGTCCTATTGCTTTGAAGAGACACCATGGCCAAGGCAACTCTTATAAAAAGAAAGCTTTTAATTGGAGGCTTGCTTACAGTTTCAGAGGTTTAGTCCATTATCCTCATGGTTGGGAGCATGGCAGCAGATATGACAGGCATGGTGCTGGAGAAGTAGCTGAGAGCTACATCCTGATCCTCAGACAGAAAGAGACTAGGCTTGGCACGAGCTTTTGAAACCTCAAAGTTCGCCCCCAGTGACATGCTTCCTCCAACAAGGCCACACCTTCTAATCCTCCTAATCCTTCTAATCCTTTCAAGGAGTGCCACTCCCTGATGACTAAGTATCAAATATTTGAGTCTATGAGGGCTATTCTTACACAAACCACCACATTATGCATTTATTTGATTAGAGTGTGTGTGTGTGTGTGTGTGTGTGTGTGTGTGTGTGTACACAGGTACACGTGTTATGACTCAAATGTGGAGATCAGAGGACAACTTGCAGGCCCTGGTCCTCTTCTTCCACTGTATGGGTCTCTAGGATTGAACTCAGGTCATCAGGCTTCTGCCAAATACCTCTACCCACTGAGCAGTCCTGCCAGCCCTTTGAGAATAATAAATTTCAAAGCAATGACAAGACAGAGAAAAGCAGCTGCAGGCTTCCAGGGACATTCTGGGAAGGACAGTATTGGAAAAGGCTCGTTGAGAAAAGTCTGCAGAGTCTCAGTTTCTGAGCTGATGAGTGTTGGGGAATATTATTTTAAGCTGTGTTACTTTTGTTTATGTTGTATTTGTTTAACTCTGTGAAGCTGTGTTACTGGCCTGTCTAAAACACCTGATGGTCTAATAAAGAACTGAATGGTCAATAGCAAGGCAGGAGAAAGAATATACAGAAGGAGAAATCTGGGAGGAGAAAAAGAGATGAAGGTATGATGAAAGAAGTAGCCAGAGAAGGAGGAGAACTCCAAGGGCCAGCCACCCAGCTACACAGCAAGCCACGGAGTAAGAGTTAGATTTACAGAAGTGCCAGACGGTGTTGGTGTGCGCACTCGGGAGGCAGAGCCAGGCGGATCTCTGTGAGTTCGAGGCCAGCCTGGACTACAGAGTGAGTTCCAGGAAAGGCACAAAGCTATACAGAGAAACCCTGTCTTGAAAAACAAAAACAACAAAAAAATTTACAGAAGTAAGAGAATGGGAAAAGCCCACGAATGGGATAATTTAAGTTAAGGAAAGCTGGCAAGAAATAAGCCAAGCTAAGGTTGGGCATTCATAAGTAAGACTATGTCTCTGTGTGTACTTATTTGGGAGCTGGGTGGTGGGCCCCACAAAAGAACAAAAACAAACAACAGAGGAGAACTGTGGAAGAGAATGTACCTCCTCTCTTTGGGTAGGAACTGGTCGGGGAAGATTAGAAGGGTCTCTGTCCTGTTTCTAGGCAAAGGGCAGGCAGATAACTCCCCTGGGTCTTGTCTTCAGCTGAATAGTTCTTCACATTTGGAGCAGTTGTGTGCTGGCCTCCTTCCCAAGCAAAACTAGACGAGCAGCCCATGAAGCCCCCAGGAATGTTTGGGGATGCATAAGACAACATGGCTGTGGTGATATTTTATTTGTGCTTTAATAAATAAAGCTTGCCTGGAGATCAGAGGAAAAAGCCAGCCATTGTAAGTAAACACAAAAGTCATGCAATGTTAGCACACGCCTTTAATTCTATCACTTGGCAGACAGGGATCTGTCTGGATCTCTGTGAGTTCAAGGCCACACTGGAAACAGAGTCAGGTGTGGTGGCACATGCCTTAACTTCCAACACTAGTTAACCATGGAGGTCTGTACAGACAGACAGAGCTGGGCAGGAAGAGGAAGTGATGTAGCTGGACAGAGAGAGCAAATCAGATGGCAGAACAGCAAGGCATATAGGCGGGGTTAGACAGGATGTATCTCCCATTTGGAAGCTGAGGTATAGGTGAGGTGAGATTAACTTGTGGCTGTTCCTATTCCTGTGATCTCTCTCAGGCTTTAACCCCTATATCTGGCTCCGTGTTTTTTATTTAATAAGACCATTTAGAAATTCATCAACAATTGGTCCTAATTATATATAATGTATAATATGTATCATAACATGTTTCTTAATATTTTTGTGGAGAGTTTACCCCTTCTCCACAGTATACTAGGATTGGAAATTTCTGAATGATGTCTGAAGACTAGTGTCAACCTGTGACAGATTTTACCTTTCTATAGGAAATAGAAAAAATAAGGATGATGTGTGGTATTTTTTTGTTTGTTTGTTTTGAGACATGGTTTCTCTGTGTATCCCTGGCTGTCCTGGAACTAGCTCTGTAGACCAGGCTGGCCTTCCATTCATCTCCTGCTTCTGCCTCCAGAGTCCTGGGATTAAAGGTGTTTACCACCATTCCCAGCAGTGTGGTAGATGTTAAAAAATGGTTTATGAGCATAGAGAAGTCAAGCTGGTGCCTATATAGATCTTTCACCCCTAGATGACAGCGACTTTGGTACAGGAGAAACCAGTCACAAATCCTTTGATCTACAATGGTGTCCTGCATGCAAGATAGGCTCCGGCAATGGAGGCACAAAGCTTGTGGAGTAACCAATATATGATTTGACTGAAGACCCATGCCATGAAATGGAACCTATTACTTGGGTGACCAAGACTCTGAGAATAGCCCAGGGACCTAGGGTAAAACCAAATACTACTGTTTAACAAAAAGTAACAATAAAATGACTCCTAATGAAAAAAAAAAGTGGTTTATGAGCTCAGTTGCAGAATTCATCATAATTCTGAATGAAGTCAGGATCTTTGAGTTGTTTTTTAATGGTAGATAACTGTTATTTTTAATTCCATATACTGATTTATAAAAGCTGTTCCTCTAATGGATGAGGAAAGAAAGGACCTGAGGCTAACACGGTAGATGTGGAGATAACGCAAGGCTGAAGTCCCAGTGAAGCTGGATTGTATGGTACCCGTGCTCACACTGTTAAATTCTGGGGATCCAGATGAGTACTATCTTAGTCTGCTCAGCTCCCCACAACAAGACACGGCTGACTGGATGCCTTAAGCAACAGAAATGTGTGTTCCCACAGTTCTGATTGGAAAAGTCTAAGACGTGGATGCCACCCGGGCAGGGTTCAGGCCAAGGTTCTCTCCCTGGCATGAGTCACAGCCACCTTCTCACTGTGTCCTAATGGGGCAGTGAGAAGAGGGCAGCGTCTGGGGCCTGCTGTCAAAAGGGCACTGGTGCCGTTAACAATTGCATCCTTATGACGTCAGTTAAACCCAATGGTCTCCCAAAGCCGTATCTCCAAATGCTGTCCTTGTTGGTGTCAGGGCTTCACCGTGTGGATTTGGACACCGACTCACACACATTTAGTTCATAACATGTGCGGTTACAGCGAGGACTCAGAAAGAGTGAAATCTTTCCTTGCCAAATTGTTCCTAAGTTTCGAGAACAAAGACAAAATATGGCAAATGGCATTATTGCTAACTCTGGCTTTAAAGTCTCATGCTCCAGGGCCTAGCCCTGGGGACTGGGGTAGAGGATGCGGGGAACACTAGTTCACCTGGGAAGGCTAGCTGGAAAGATATGTAGCAAGCCTGGTGGGAAATAGAAGTCCACGGTTTTTTAGAACTCAAAGCAAGAAATATTCTATGACCTCCAACAATGATACAAAATTCTGCACGATGTTTGGATCACAACCACCCCTGTTCATTTCTAAGCTGTCAGTGTTGCTCAGAGGGTACAGACGCAGGGCCACCTGACTACAACGGAGCCTGAAGTATGTGCGATCTGGCCCTCTACAGGAGAAGTTCGCTAGGCCCTCCTGATCTGCAAACGAAGCCAAGTCCAAACATCGGCTGAAAATACCGTCTTAGATATGGAGCCGTCTCCTAGGACAGAGCCCTCACCCCAGAGCTTGGGGAAGGCCTGGAGATTGTCCACAACAAATTGTCAATACCTGACTGTTCCAACAAAGAACTAAGAGGGCAAGACAAGTGGGTTTCTTGTGGGAGGAAAGAATAAACAAAAAAGAGCTACAGTGTTCAGTTGACGGTTCCAGTTCCATCTCTTTGAAAGTCTAGCCCATATAAACTAGACCAGGGTTGGGCTAGTCTAGAGCCAGGTCTATCTGCGGTTAAGTCTTTTCTCCTTGGCTGACACTTACCCTCAGGTGAAAGGAAAAGAGAAAACTGGAGCTAATAGTGATACCTAGTGTAGAATCCACCACTGGTCAGCTAGTATCGGTGGCTTTTTTTTTTTTTTTTTTTTCCTGTGGAGGCATTTCCGTTGTTTCTGACCATTTTGTTTTGTCCCCTTCCCCTGCCCCTTGTAAACAAAGGTGATCCTAAAGGATGTGGACTCGCTCCTCTATGTGGACACTGACGTCCTCTTTCTGAGGCCGGTGGATGATATCTGGAAGCTTCTGAGGCAGTTTAACTCCACCCAGCTTGCTGCCATGGCCCCAGAGCATGAAATCCCCAAGATCGGCTGGTACAGCCGCTTTGCCCGGCACCCTTTCTATGGCTCTACGGGGGTTAATTCAGGGGTCATGCTCATGAACTTGACTCGCATAAGAAGTACCCAGTTCAAGGTAAGGGAGAGCTTGAATATCCTGTCTAAAGCCCGAGTGTTAGAAGCCTGCCTGTGGTGGCGCATCCCTTTAATCCCAGGCAGGCGGATCTCTTGAATTCAAGGCCAGCCTGGTCTGGAGAGTGAGTTCCTGGACAACCAAGTCTACATACACATAGCAACCCTGTCTTGAAAAATGAACCAAATAAGCAAAGACTGGGAGTTATTCTTTCCAATAGGGATGTGCTGGGGGTGTGGCTGTACTTATCTGGCTTGTGGGTGGGGAGGAAAATATTTGAAATGTGGAATTTTGCTCAGGAAAAGCCCAGGTGGCTGTGGAGTGTGAAGCTTCCATAGTCTCAATTCAGAAATACTATGTGATGTTTCTGAATTATATAGTGTCCAAACTTGGCTTATCCAAGGCTTCAAAGCCCATGCCCAATCTCTTGGAATGGCTCTAAAGGTGTATTTCTGTGAGTACACAGATCTCCATGCATGGCTGATCAGGGTCTCTTTTCTACTAATAAAAAAATAAAAGGAACCAAAATGAACATCTTTAGATGACAGTTCCCATCCATTCACCTCATGTTAAGAAGAAGAGGAGTCTGAAAGATAGCTCAGTTGGTAAAATGCTTGCCTTGCAAGCCTGTGGACCTGTGTTCAATCCACAGAACCCATGTAACAAATAAATAAATAAAGCCAGATGTGGCTTATCATCCCAGTACTGTGGGGGGCAGAGGCAGGCAGATTTCTGGGAATCACTGGCCAGCTATGTGGTAAATTCTAAGCCACTGAGAGAGATCCCATCTCATAAAACAAGTGCATGTTCTCCGAGAAACAACATTTGAGGGTCTTTGGCCTCCATAGCACTTGTACACATGCTCACACTTACCTACATACACTTTTGACCAGCACACATGAACGAGCACATGCACATACACACTAAAGGAAGGAGAATAGCTTCATCACAGCTGGTGTGTAGTTTGTACAAGACTTCAGTCCACAGCACGCTAAAACAATAGAAAATAAAAAAGAATAGGCTCGGGGCTCAGTTGTTAGAGGACCAGGGTTCAATCTGAGCACTCACATGGCAGCTCACAACCATCTGAAACTCCAGTTCCAGAGGAGCCATGTCCTCTTCTGGCCTCCATGGGCACCAGACACATATGTGGTACACAGACATACATGCACACAAAACACCCATACACATAAATACATTTTAAAAAAGAACAGGCTAATCTGTATATTATTATCAATAACACAATTTCCAAAAAAAATCAAGGGAAGAAAAAAAAATCTCATAGTATAGTGTGTTTACTTTTATGCCTTAGAAATTTCCAGAAGACTGCCTAAGAGACCTTTAATTGTTCATTGTAGATGCTTCTTTGAAGAGTGGGAACAGAATCTCAAGAGAGCAGCAGAAGAAATATTTACACTTTTTAATTTTTTATCTGAATGTATTGGTTGAATGCTTAGTCTATGGGTATGTTACTTTTAGTTTAAAAGTAAATAATTATTTGGAAAGAAGGACAGGAGCCAGATATGGTGGCACACACATTTAATCACAGCATTTGGGAGGTGAATGCAGGGGCCCCAAGTTGAAGTCCAACCTGGGATATAGTGCAAGACCTTGTCCCAAAATAAATTAATTACGTGCAGGGAAAAGGCAAGGAAAGAAAGCAGTTTTTCCCTGAAATGTCTTGACTCTGTGATCTGTGTTTTGTTTCTTCACAGACAGGAAATGCTTCTAAGATAATTTTTAAAAAGGGAACAAAGCTAAGAAGGAGGGATCATTTCAGCACGGCTTTTTGATTAGAAATCATAGGTGTGAACTAGAGAGAGGGCTCGGTGGGTGAAAATGAGTGTGGTGCACACCTGATGCCTGGTGCATGTGGAAAAGCTGACAGGGTAGCACCATTGCGTGCAGCCCCAGCACACTAAAGGCCCAGGCAGGAGCCATGCTGGAAGTCATGGACCAGCATAAGCAGCAAAGAGGTCCTGTCTCAAACAAGGTGGAAAAGGCAGGGCCAGATCCCAGAAGGCTGTCATCTCATCCCCATACATGTGCTATGACACACATGTGCTTGCATCCACACACACAAACGAGCATTCTCACACATCTCGCACACCTCAAAAACGAAAAGAAAAGGCTGATGAAATGGCTCAGCAGGTAAAGGGGATTCCGCCTGGCGATACAAGCCTGATGCCCTGAGTTCCATCTCCAGAGCCTGTAGAAAGGTAGAAAGAGAAAACCAACTACACAAAGTTGTCCCCTGACCTCTACAAGTACCGCATAGCACATGTTTGCATACACATAACACACACACACACACACACACACACACACACACACACACACACTTAAGTAATAAACGAATATATATTTTTTTTTAAAAGGAAAAAAAAAAAACCAAAGGGTCCTCTTCACTTGCTGGTCCACTCTGCACGCATAAGTACACCCCCCAGACCTCTACCCACAGCCTTGCTTTGCTTGGGTGGCGGGATCACACCTGCATTTGCTCTGTGTCTACGAGGAAAGGAAAGTGGTCCCCATTTTATTGGACAGGGCACACTTGCTTTGCCGTAGCTGCTCTCACGGTTTTCTCTCTTCCAGAACAGCCTGATTCCAGCAGGCCTGGCTTGGGAGGACATGCTCCTCCCGCTGTACCAGAAGTATAAGAATGCCATCACGTGGGGAGACCAGGACTTACTAAATATTATTTTCTATTTCAACCCAGGTAAGTGCTCTGTTGAGAATGCCACTGTGTAGGGAGCCCGCCCACCTCATTTCATAGGGAACATTCCAGGCCCGGGCTGCTATTGATGGACCTACATGGTATACAGAGAGGCTGTGTTCCTCTGTCTGCCCCCTGGATATCTGCGGAGGCAGCTGCTCGGCCGCTAACACAAAAGACTGAATGTTGACGCCTCCAACGCTACCCTCTGGTTTTAGAGGGTGTCTTTTCAGTCTCGCCACACCACTCTTCCAAGAAGCACAGTGCAAAATGACACAAGACACAAAATCAGATGACGAGATTTTCAGATGAGCACAAGCCCCTCTCAGTGGAACAAGTACTAGTTGAAGGGAGGTGGTTCTTGAACTTTAAAATTAAGTCACCTGTCCAGAGTGCAGAGGGCCTAGAATAAGACCCCAGGGTTTTGTTTTGTTATCTAGAGCAAAAGAAAATTTTGTACGTCGACGTTGTTAGCATGGTGGCTTGGCAGAGGGGGGCGAGTGGGGGAGGGTGTCCTGGTTGGGTTTGTTTGTTTGTTTTTGTTGACACAAACTAGAATCCTCGGGGTTTTCCTTTTGGAACTTCAGTTGAGGAACTGACTCGCTGAGATTGGCCTGTAGGCAACTCTGTGGAGCGTTTTCTTGATTAATGATTGATGTGGGAAGTGTAAGATGAAGTGAACCCTTTCCGCCCTGAGTTGCTTTTTTTTTTTTTTTTTTTTTTTTTAGGCAGGATTTCTCTGTGTATGGTTGCCTGTCCTGGAACTTGAACTCACAGAGATCCTCCTGCCTCTACCTCACTAAGACAGGATCAGTGAGTAAACAATACTGGAAACAGCTTCGCACTTTAACTCCGGTGCCTCGCCTTTAGTTGGGACTGCGCCCAGCTGGGTGTAATGACCTGGGTGCCTCCTTCTGAGGCCCACTGAGCCAAAGGTACCCTGACATCCTTGAGGTTGTCCTACATCCTGGTTCTGACCTGAGCCTCATAAGCAACCAGGAGCTCAGGTTTCAGGTCAGTGTAAGGTGAACTCACTCGCTGTTCTTTGTGTGGCTGCTTGATCCTATTTTACACTTCACCCCGGCACTGTATTAAACATTAGCTCTCTCTAAGGAACCTCTAAGGATAGCCGCTGCGTATACACTTTTCATTCATTTATTTTGCGTGTGAATTTTCTACAACCTAGAGTCAATGATATATTTTAAAAGACTGGTTACCTTTAGCATTGTAAAGAAGGGGGTGGTGATATTGGCAGCAACCTAGGAGATAAATACGTTTATTGTTGTGGCTTACTGGGTTGCTATGGATGAAGCCACGCACATAAAACAGGCAGCACAGGGCTGCAGTGTTACTGTGAGGAGTTTCCTGTAGGCGGGAACCTGCTGACTGAACTGTGTTTAAAAGTCATCAGCTAAAAACTGTTGTAAACTTCTGCCATAATTAGATTGTAAAATGAGTGTGGGTGTGGAATTGCGTGGCTAGGTTATAGACCGACTCACGTGGAGGTGACTGAAGCCCCTGGGGACTGTGCAGGTAGCTGGTCCCACAGGACATTTCTTGGGATGTGAAAAAAGGTGGCTTCTTCTAGGATGAAAGGATGAAAGCGTGCATGCATGTGTGTATTCATGTATATGGATACATGTGTGGGGGTGCATGTGTGTGGGTGCATGTGTGTGGGTGCGTGCGTGAGTGCGTGCGTGCGTGTGTGTGTGTGTGTGTGTGTGTGTGTGTATTCGTGTATATGGATACATGTGTGTGGGTGCATGTGTGTGGGTGCACGTGTGTGGAAGCCAGAGGTTGATTTTGGGTGTCTTCCTCAACCACACTCCATCTAACTCTTTTGAGACAGGATCTTTTTTTGAGCCTGTAGCTTGCCGTTTTGGCTGGACTGGCTGGCTGTCAAACTTGAAGGATCCTCCCCCTGTCTCTGTTTCCCCAGCACTACAATTACAGGTGTATGCTGGCTTTTATATGGGTGCTGGGAATCGAACTCAGGTCTTCATGCTTTCAAGACAAGCACTTTACCAGCTGAGCCCTCCGCTCAGCCCCTGAGCTCGTATCTTGACAGGTGAGTTTGAGTCATGGGCAGAGTTTAGTAGAAAAAGCAAACCCGACCAAACCCTAAGGGATGTGTTTGGGGTGAATGAGCTCCCATCTCAGGCATCAGAATTCCCCTCAGAGCAACTCTAAAGGGCAGAGCTGGCCACGTGGGTCAGGTGATGCCAGGCTTTCTGGGGGGTGTCTTTGGATGCTAAGGACTGCACTGATTTCTTCAGTCTTCAGAGTCCTCCTGGGCTCTGGCATCTTTTGTGCTTATTTAGGAGATTCCAGTTTCTCTGACAGAATTCTCTGTTTGCCCAGCTCAGCCTGATTGTCAGGCAATTCAACCATAAGACACCACAGCAAATAAGGGTACATTTCTTTTCCTTTTTGTTTTTTTGTTGTTGTTTATTTTTTTGTTTTGTTTTGTTGTGTGTGTGTGTGTGTGTGTGTGTGTGTGTGTGTGTGTATGTGTGTTTAGGGACAGGGTTTCCTGTGTAGCCCTGGCTATCCTGGAACTTGCTCTGTAGACCAGGCTAGCCTCGAACTCACAGATATCTGCCTGCCTCCGCCTCCCAAGTGCTGGGATTAAAGGCGTGCACCACCACCTCCCACCACCCCCACCACCCCCGCCACTCCTCTCACTCCTGGCTAAGGATGGCTTTCTAATAGTTCCTAATTCAAGTGGGAGAGAAATAGCCCAGCTGTGGAGACCAACCTTGATCTGTTGGCAAGAGGTCAGAGGAGCGAAGTTTTCTACACTCACCACATAGGTCTGCTGCCACTTTGGGCAATTTTCCAGAAAATACTGCAAAGAAAAGGAAGCGGGTTGGGTGCGGATGACAAGACAGAGCATCCCACCAGAGCAGGCAGAGCATCCCACCAGAGCAGAAGTATATAGTTCTCTAAGGGGGAGGAAAGAGCCAGCCTGCTCATGGAATGTCCATAGCCAGACCAGGCATTGAGTGTGTGATACTAGGGAGTCAGGAGGCTCTCCAGAGGACACAGTTAGCAGAGCCCATGGTCACACACACTCTTTTTGGTTTTTCGAGACAGGGTTTCTCTGTGTAGCTTTGCGCCTTTCCTGGAACTCCCTCTGTAGACTAGGCTGTCCTCGAACTCACAAAGATCCGCCTGGCTCTGCCTCCCGAGTGCTGGGATTAAAGGCGTGCACCGCCGCCGCCGCCGCCGCCGCCACCACCACCCAGCCACACACACTCTTTAATGGCCTTATTTTAGGTCCTTACTCTCATCCTTCCCAGGACCCCCAGAGCTTGGACCCCCTGGCTATTTGGCTACATTGAATGAACACCACAACAAAGCACCGAACCTCAGGAAGTACTGAGTGCTGTGCTGTGAGGGTGATCGGCTCGATCACTTCATGTTAGGGACTGTTCTGGACACTGGTGAACCGGGAAGCTCATGAGTCCTGATTTATGTAAAGCACAAGAGACAAGAGTGAATATTGTGAGGTCCATGTGAGAAAGGTCTGGTTTATGCTTTTGGTTTTGTCATTTCAGTACAAGGCCTCAGAAGTGTGAGTTGGTTGAATGGGTAGAATCAAGAAAACAGAGTGATGTAAATGGAAGAGAAACAAAATCAGAGCAAGGGATAGAAAGAAGCATGCAGCAAGAGACATGACAGAGATACTTATAGTATAGGAGGGCATAAAGTTCACTCACCCATTCATTCACTCACCCATTCATTCACCCATCCATTCATCATTCACTCATACATTCATTCAGCATGTACACACACAGAGAGAGAGAGAGAGAGAGAGAGAGAGAGAGAGAGAGAGAGAGAGA
>CABHPQ010138265.1:58460-78740 GCA_902168405.1 Peromyscus aztecus
GTGTGTGTGTGTGTGTGTGTGTGTGTGTGTGTGTGTGTGTGTGTGTGAGAGAATATTTAATGGTGCTCTGTGAATGTTGAGTTTCAAATGCCTGGTTACATTATGCTGAGTTAGTTATCCCTAAAAGGGAATATGCTTTTCTTTATTTTCTTTTAAAATTGTACTTATCTTTTTTTAAAAAAATTCTTAGCATGAATTTAACACGTCTCAGTGGGTTAAGAAAGGGAACTTTTCCTAGCCTCCAAATATGAGACCCTCCTGGGGTATGCAGGATCATAATTATCTGGTATTCTAGAGATTCTTCCTTTGCAACTTGCTCTCTCACCCTATTAAAAAAGAATGTGTATTGGGGCTGGCAGGATGCCTCAGATGGCTGCTCTCCTGGAGGATCCCAGTTCAATTCCCAGCACCCACACGGCAGCTCACAACTGTAACTCCAGTTCCAGGGGATCCAACACCCTCACTCAGGCATACTTGTAGGCAAAACACCAATGCACATAAAAATAAAAAATAAAATAAAATAACTATAGGAGCTGGAGAGATGGCTCAACAGTTAAGAGCACTGACTGCTTTTCCAGAGAACCTGCATTTCATTTCCAGCACCCACATAATGGCTCACAACCATCTATAACTCCAGTTCCAGGGCATCCAATGCCCTCTTTTATCCTCCACAGGCACTAGGCACATAAATAGTGTGCACAGATATACATGCAGGCAGAACACCCCCATACATAAAATAAAATGATAACTTTCAGAAATTAAAAGATAGTATGTGTTATGAGACAAACCTGGAGAGAATAAAGGTCAATGAAACGCAATCAAGATTAGATTAGACATAATCCTACTAACCGCTTGAAAAGGTTGTCACCGTTTTAATGTATTTCCTTACAGACTCGTTAAAACTTCCCTGGCTTCTGTATTTCCATTGTAACCCCTTTAAAACGTGTGACCTCGGTAAGGAGCAGCCTCTGTGCTAAGATTTCATGTGGGAGACTGAAAAGCCAGACGAGATAATTACCGCACTGCCGTGTCTGGAAGAGGCTTTCAGACCAGCTAATTGGGCAGCATTTCAAGATGAAGCATGTGTCTCTGGGAGTGCATCTCAGAAGGATTGCTGAGCTCCGAGGAGGGCGCAATCGTGAGAAGTGTCTATGCAACATAAGCGTCTGAGAAAGCCCAGGGGATCTCTTTAGCGAAGAGCAGTATTTTGTGTTTCTCCACGGATGAGAGCACTTGCCTGGACAGTGGTAGAAAGCCAAGGACGGCTTCAGATGTTTGTTTGGCTTTCATTGTTTTTGCTTTTGTTGTATTTTTAACTATGTGTCTGTGCTCTGTACAGGCATGTAAGTGCAGATGCCTGTGGGCACCAGAAGAGGAGGGAATTAAATCCCCTTGAGCTTGAATTACAGGTGGTGAGCTTCCTGACCTAGGTGCTGGGCACTGAGCTTGGGTCCTCTGCAAGAGCAGCAAATGCTCTTAAGCCATCTCCCCAGGCCTTGTTTGGTTTTGTTCTGTTTTGTATTTTTAAAGACAGGATTTCACAACCTGCCTGCCTCCACTTCCAAGTAAGTACTGGATTTACAGGTGTGTGCCACCACACCCAGCTCCAGTTTCAGATTTAATTTGCTCAAAGTAAATATTTCAGATAATTTCATCGGCAAGAAATTCCTACCAGCCTCGGGTCTCTGCTTTTTTTTCTTTTTCACTGTGGTTAGCCAGCTCTTAGCTTAGAAGCCTTGCAATCCTCTCACCTAGCTACAGCAGAGGAAGTTCTTAGTCTATCCCCATGAGGGATCCAAATTAATCCCTAGTTGCTCTTAAGGTTGGTATCAGCATAGGGATGTTTTGCATAATGCTTTATTTATCTCCAATGACTTTTGCATAAATGACCTTTTTGATGTCTTCCTGCAGCCCAGAGAACTAGGAGGGGCCTGTATTATCTCCACGAACTAAAAGAGGAAAGTCTAACACAGAGAAAGGAACATACTTGATATAAGTACATTTCTGTAAAACACAGGTTTGTGTAAGATGAATTCTATTTTCTAGGGAAGAAAAAATTGACAATAAATATCCTGAGTCCTCTTCACCCTACATAGAAAGCAATCTGAACTTGGAAAATAATAAATGTGATTTTTATTAGTGTAATGTGGTAGCCCGTGTGTCAGAGTCCAGTAGGTTATCACAGTCCCTGTGTCAGCAGAATTGTATCGCCCTGAGGAGACAGCAGAACACTTCAGCACTGCAAAGGCAGTTGGGGTGTGACACAGTTATGGAGGTTAGTCACTTAGGAAAAGCTGAAATGCTAAGGGACGGCCATTCTCTCCTCTAGCCTACAGCCTGCTGTTGTTAGGGAAACAACCCAGTGATGTGTTACTCTCATTTTTACTGTTGTTTTGTGTCCTCACCAGCAGACATGACCTCTTATTTCCGGTCTTTCTGGCTGTGGGCACGTGGGATGTGCAGTAAATACCCACAAACTAGGTTTCCATGACGGAGCCAGAATGTACACAGAAAACACTGACTTCCATTCCAGTCTCCTTTCTGTCTGTTCTGAACATCCAGTGAACCCAGGAACACTATTTAGATTTTTCCATTGGTCACCAGATCTAAAGACCTTCCATTCAGTCTTCAGAGAAGCCTTCAAATACAAAATACAACAATGCCTTCAGTTTTCTGAAAGCCAGGTCTGCTCACGATGCTCATCATTTTGATGCCAACTGAATCCATAACACTGTTGCCAGTGAAGGTCAGTGATAGAATTTTAAAACATTCTTGAAGGACCAAGTATGATCACGTGACACTTTGAAACCTAATGTGATTTTTCCCCCACCATGGCATTCCCATGCTGTGTTCTAAAAAAAAATTTAGGTGTTTAGTAGAGAATTTAAGAAAAAAATTTCTCTTCCAACTCTTTTTACCTCAAAATGGTAATTATTTTCTATACTAAGATATTACTACAAGGTAGGGTTTTCTCTGCCTTTGGTATTTCCTGGCAAACACCTTTGAACTCCCAAGAGCCACACGTGTTTATTCAATGAACTTCGAAAACATGTGGTCTGTGGTAGGAAGTTACAGGCTGCCTTTCAGCTCCCTAGACCACACTGAATCCATACTGGGAACAGCAAAGGCTGCTTCCCTCGTCTCCTCCAGGTCTGCCCTTCTTTTTCTCCCCGCCCCCCTTTCCCTTCTGTCTTTTAATCACAGATGTATTGCTGTGAAGAGACACCCTGACCAAGACAGCGCTCAGAAAGCATTTCATTGGGGACTTGCTTACATTTAGAGAGTTGGTTCATTATCATCGTGTCGGGAAGCAGACAGGCATGAGGCTGGAGCAGTAGCAGGAGCTTCACATCCTGATCCTCCGGCAGCAGGCAGAAAGAGAGTTTGGCCCTCATGTGGGCCCACTCCCAGGGACACACCTGCTCCAACAAGAACACACCTTCCATCAACTGAGGACTAAGCATGCGAACGTATGAGCCTATGGGGGGCATTCTCATTCAAACCACCACCACATCTGCCTTCTCTCTTTCCTCATTTCCTTTTTTTTTTTTTTTTAAATCTGCTTCACAGATGTGGTAGCTATGAAGTTCTGTGGAGAATGTCAGAGCACTTTCTAATAGCAAGCAGTGGCCATGCTTTTGCACATGTCGCAAGTGAGATTTCAATGGCAGGGTGAGTAGAGAGGCTGACATTATTTCTTGCTGTGTATTTCCAATGTAAATATGAGAAATTGTGACCTACATGAAATTTCTAATACTTGAGCCAGTCCTGTCTACAAAATCAGTGTGAGTACCTCCTCAGCTTTGACAATTGCATTAGCGTTTGGGGCACAGGGCTCTAAGTTTCAGCTTTTTGTGACATTTGGATCTCATATTCAGCGCTCCTCTGTGAGCCGTCTGCGCTTTCACCGTCTGCTTCCGAAGCGGGCGCTTATACACTCCCAGAGGCTGGCCAGTATTTCTACGAATGCGTTTGTAGTGTCCCTAAGCAAAAGGAAACCGACAAACCAAACCGTGCATAATCAAAACACAATTCACAGCGCTAGCTCTGGGCATGGCGGCTCACATCTGTAACCCTAGTGTTTAGGAAGATGGCTGTGAGTTAAAGGCCAGCCAGGGCGATATGGTGAGTACCAGGTCATTCAGGCCTTTTTCAGGAAAAAAAAAAAATCGAGGGGAGATAGACGGGGGACTGGGGAGATGGGTCTGTGGTTCAGAGCACTGACATTTCTTCTTTCCAGAGGACCTGGGTTTAATTTCTAGCACCTACGTGGTGGTCTACAACCATTTGTCATTTCAGTTCCAGGGGAATGGCATACCCTCCTGTGGCTTCTTAGGATGCCAGGCATGCATGTGATTCACAGACATGCATGCAGACAAAATACCCATACATACAATTTTTAAAAATTTAAAAACACTGAAGCGTGACACACTGACACATGCTTTTTTTTTTTTTTTTTTTTTTTTTTTTTTTTTTTCTTCGAGACAGGGTTTCTCTGTGTAGCTTTGCGCCTTTCTTGGATCTCGCTCTGTAGCCCAGGATGGCCTCGAACTCACAGAGATCCTCCTGCCTCTGCCTCCCAGTGACACATGCTCTTAATCCGAGCACTCGAGAGACAGAGGCAGGTGAATCTCTGTGAGTTCAAGGCCAATCTGGTCTTCAGAGTGAGTTCCAGACCAGCTGGGGCTACATAGTGAGACCCTTTCTCAAAAACAAAACCAAACGCATGCACACACACACAGTGCTCTGTCTCAGACAAAAAGTTACTGTGATTGATCATAAAATAGTGACTCAGGAAGTTAAAAATCATTACAGCATGCCCTGCAAACAGGGCACCTGTGACCAAATGTAGAACTATAGTAAATATTATTTGGCATTTACTCATAAAGGATAAATGCCATATGTTTGAGGAGCCAAAATGGACATCATTTCATGACGAAATTCAGAAATTCACTGTTAGTGTACTAGTGCCATTTAACAGAGAAGAGCTACTCTTCTTATGCCTTTGTTTTTTGCTATTTTTTTTTCATATTTGCCTTCCCCTCTCTGCCTACGATATAAGTGTCTGGGTACTACAGGAACCTGGGCTTTAGTGGACCAAGAGAAAGAACTTGGGGATCCCTGTGTAGACAGAAGAGATCTCTATCAGGACCTTAGATGTAATCTTCTATGATGGGACCCTTGCCGACATTTAAAAAAGTTAACCCCTGCACACACATCACATGCCTGTTAAAAACGACGCCAACTTCTGCTGTAGCCGTGAGTTGAAGAAGTCTGCATCGTTAACCCTTGGGGTCATTTCACAATAGCCTTGCTGCCATTTGACTCCGACAAGATTTCTCAGGCGAAAGAGAGAGCTTTGTTCTAGTTTTTGTTTTTCGCAGGTCAAAACTGGAAATATTCTCCTGAGTCTTCAACATAAAACATGTGTGTCACTGTGTGTGTGAGCATGTGAGGACCAGGTGCAGTTTTTCTTCACTGAGTTGACGTGTTTGTATTGTCATTGAAAAGGCGTGTCCGCTGTTCAGAGCTCCTAAGGAGTCCCTGAATGCATTCTTTTTTAAATCAGAAAACATGGATGTTTTTGTTGTTGTACTTTTTGTTTGTAAAGAAATGCATTTAAAAAAAGAGTAATCCAAAGACAAAGAATTATAATAATGAGTAAAACGGGAGACCAGTACCAAGAGGAAATGACTGTCTCGTCTTTTTAAATGGCGTCTCTCATGTCACCTTTTCTAAAACTAGAAGCTTTAAATATGTGTTATTTGATATTACTTTTGAATTATGTATGTATGTTTTCTTTATAAAATTTTAAGCCTAAAAGTGTATCTTAAGTATGTATAACTAGTAAAGAGTATTTAATAAGTAGCATAGTTTATTTTTTGAAAATCATTAAAAATTTTACCTTGCTTATAATAGCATCATCATAAGTTATTTATTTTTTTTAGTAGTCCTCTCTGTCCAAGGAAGAATGAACAAAGTTTGACGAATGTGAAAATAAGCTCTCCGTAATCCCTTGTTGTGTTTGGCAAAACTGGGCTTGACTTGTTTGGCTACAGCACATACAAAAACAACTGAAATGCTTCAAAGGTTTTGAGCTGATAGAAACATTTTTCCTATTATCTCTTTTTAGAGTCAGCATAAGGTGTTCAGTTCATCTACTGAATTTTTTCCTCATATTTGACTAAATTTTAAGTGTTCCCCACCCCTATCCCAGAAAGGGTTTCTCTGTGTAGTCCTGGCTATCCTGTAACTAGCTCTGTAGACCAGGCACCACCTCTGTGGTGGTGCATACCTTTGATTCCAGCACTCGGGAGGCAGAGGAAGGCAGATCTCTGAGTTCAAGGCCGGCCTGGTCTATAGAGTGAGTCCCAGGAAAGCCAGGACTATACAGAGATGCCCTGTCTCAGAACAAAATCAAACCAAACAAGTTTAATTATGTGTATGTATGTACATTTGTGGGTATGTGCACATGAGTACAGTGCCTCAGGAGGCCAGAAGATGGCATCAGATTCCCTGAAGCTGGCGCTATAGGCTGTTGTGAGCAGCCCAATGTGGTTATTGGGAACCAAAATTAGTCCTCTGCGAGAGCAGTATGTGCTCTTAACAGAGAGCCATTTCCACAACCCTCAAAATTAAATTTAAATCCTAGTGCCACCAATGTCTGACAGAACATAACTTTCTACACCTTACCAGCCTCTTTGTGTTAAGGGAATAAGAGGTGCCTCTCTGAAGTGTTATTCTAATTAATCTAATCAATAAAGAAATTGGGAGTCAAATGTTGGGGTAAGAACCTGAAAGATCAGAGAACAGGGAGCAGCCAACAGTTGCTTCCTGCTTCTTCAATTCCTCAGTACAAAAGAGCCAAGATCCTCTCTCAGCCCTGCCTTACCACTTCCTGTCTCCTCTGTCTACAGTCCTCCAAATCTCTATGGTTAGCTAGTGGCTAGCACCGCCCTCTGACTCCAAGAAAGCTTTATTTGTCAAAACACAATCAAAATATTGCACAACATTTCCCACTTTTTGTCTAAATAAAAAGCAAAGGTTTTAACTAACATAGTAAAACTATATGCTATAAGTATGGTAACTATATACAAATATATACAGGCAAGAATTACATTAACAATGTCTAGTCCATTTGCATTTGACAAATTCAGAGAAAATACTCCATTATCCTATCTTGGTGAGTTCAAAGTGTTGTAGCTAATTCACTTTCTATCCTAACTTGTATTATCAACCCAAAACTATCTTATGTCTCTCAACCTTATACACTTTATACCTGCTTTGTGAGTTTCTTTTCTGAATTTTGTAACAAGGAAACCTATAACTATAACTAGCTAGTCTTCAACTCAGTCAGAGACCCAAGAAGGAGATAATATTACTTCAGTAAACAGGAAGTGCATAGCAAACAACTTCCAGAACTAAGAAATGACAGAAACAGATGGCTGACTGGACAGTCACCTAAGGTTCCTCTGCAAATTGGGACATCCATCTTTGGACTACAGGCCTAGGGTATCTAACAGACTTTTCTGTGAAGCAGGATTTTGAAGGACTTCCCTGCCTTGTCTTGGCAAAGTCCAGCAGTCGCTTTCTTTTGTGTCCTGCTTGTGTCCAATTTGGACAACATACCGTCAGCAGTTGAGGCAAGGGGAGTTTCTTGCCCCATGGCTAACTTCTGCCACACAGAAAGTAAACTCCATATGGAGTTTCTTTGATGCCCATCATCTTCTCGGTGCTGCTGGGAGCAGACATGTCTCATTGTCATAAAAACCTCATGTTATTAAAACATCTTAAATGCCATATTCTGTAAATCTCTGAAGTGTTTGAAGACTACCTGTGAAGACACTTTAGATATATATCTAAAAATATATCTATTTGACCTTAAAAACATACCTAACATGACTACAAGTTTGATTGTAATAAGTGACTAACTGCTGACCTGCATTTCTTTATTATCCTAAATAGTTTTTGTAATAATAACTTTCAAGGACTAAAATTTTACATCACATTGTTAAATAAGCTATATAGGTGCAATATCTTAAACAAGAGTAGAAATGTAGGTACAGGAGGTTCTAACAAAAATAACATTAAATTTTTATCAATATACAAAAATATCTTAAGAGTAGAAACATTTATTAGTATAACAAAAATAACCTCGAATTTGTATCAGTATACAAAATCCATACCGATTTAAAATATTTAAGATGAGTAGTTACTTTTTTTGTTTAAAAGTAGATTCAATAACCTACCCTTTTATTCTATCATTTCCATTTCCCTCATCTTTCTTTTCAGAACAAGATCCCTGAATCTAATCCCCTTTGTTCAGCTTTTTTCCTGACCGTTACCAATAAAAACTTGTAACCAACCCCCCTAAACAATGACAAATATCCATAGCTCACTGAACAACCAAAAACTTCCCACCCCACTTCTTGGGAATGTGGGTGTCATGTTCTTAAAATTACTTCCTGTTGTCTGTAGGCAACAGCATCTTTAGGGGACCTTGGAAAAAGAATTGGGATAACTGTCAAGTCCTGGGAGAGCTAGCTGTATCATTTGTTGTCCAGTCTCTATGTAATGGGAAAGTGCAGGGCTTGTCTCAAGTCCTAGCTAGAGTAGTCTGTGAGGCTGAACCATCTCAGCCACCTTGAAATTGTCCTGAGCAGTTTGTAGTCCAAAGCTGATCTTTGGGTGGTGTTTGTCAGTTTAGTGATGTTACCACAATCCAGGTGGAATCTTCACTGTGGGGCCCCATCCTCCTTTTAGAGACTTCAAAGGTTGCTGTTAGGCATGATCATGGTTCACTTCAGAAAACTTAAATATTTTAAATGTCATATGTAGCATATTTTGAAGAGGTTAAAGTATCATAATTTGTTATGTACATCCAGGGTACAAAAACTTAATTCCTAGTTACCTAAAAGAGACTCAAACCTGAAATCATGTACAGGAAGCTAGATAAAGCCTTCTTCTAGAATTAGCTAGTACTCTATATGACCATTGATATCATGACAAAAATTAAAAAATATATATATAAATCTTACAAATTTTTATATAAAATCCATACCTTTAAAAAAGTTTAAAGAATCAAAATAGAACCAAAAAAATTGAGATTAGTCGCAATAAAATAGTCCTTTAATTTTTTGGTTTTCTTCTGTCCTATATCAGATGGCTCTTTCTTCTGACATAAGACAGATTTTGGATTTTACTTTAACAGGCATGCCTGGGTTTAGAAAAGGAGAGAGCCATGCTCCAACTCCAAAGCCAGCTTTAATTTTTAATTGAACTGAGACTGCAAAAAAAGGCTATTTGCATTATAAGTCTGTAGAGAACAGCAGAAACAAACATTTGGGAAGATCTGTGAAATTTTATCCTGTTGGAAATGTGATATACCAATAGGCCAATTTACTCTTTTTCTTGGGACATTTTCTCTGGATGATTCATCCTTTTTCTTCAGATGTCTCATTTGCCCAGTGGTCTTCAGATTCCTTAGTTGGATGCCTTCATTTTCCTGGAAAGAAAAAAAATAAAAAACCCTGCCCCATCCCTAACTTTTAGGAGCTTCCCTTTTGGCAATTCATTATAACAAATGAAAAGCATTTGTTAGTCTTGTTAAGTGAGTTTAAATTGAATGATCACATTGTTTGATGAACTACCACCTCTTCTAATCAAGAGGTCTCTCTTGTTTGAATCTAGTTTTTTATCAATTTTGATGATATCCATAGCATTTCTTCTGCTGTGGAAACAAAAACAAAACCTCTTCCCCAATGTAACACAAGTCTGGTTTCCATTCTGAGGTCAACACATCTTTAGGTATACAGGCTGATTTAATTCAGTTTTTTTATTATTATTATCCAGTGTCTCTCCGTAGCTGTCATTCCTTTCTCATTAGCATTTAGAAAATTTAAAGTTAATAGAGCATTGTGCAATCTATTTCTGGGGGGTCTTTATTACCCCTTTCTGCTTACTAAGCATATCTTTTAGAGTTCAGTTAGATCTTTCTATAACTGCTTGCCCTGTAGGATTGTATGGTATACCTGTAATATGCTCTATGTTGTAATATACAAAAAACTGTTTCATTTTACTAGAAACATGCTGGAGCATTGTCAGTCTTAATTTGTACATGATGGCCATAACTTCTAACAAATGTGTGATTATAAAATCAGCCTTGTCAGAACTCAAAGCAGTTTCCCATTGAAATCCTGAATATGCATCTATGGTATGGTGTACATATTTTGATTTTCCCGACTCTGCAAAATGAAACAAATCTATTTGCCAAATTTCACTTCTTTGAGTATACTTTGGGTTACTTCCTGTAGGTAGTGGAATTTGGTTATACAAAGAACAAGTAGGACATTTGGTACAAAACTTTAGACTCACCAAGATAAGATAGATAATTATTTTGTCTAATTTTGCCAAATGCAAATGGATTGGATATTGTTACTGTAATTCTTACTTAATAACTTTTTGTTGTATATAGTTTTACTATATTAAGGTTGAAACTTTCCTTTTTAATTAGACAAAAAGGGGGGAATGCTATGGATTATACTCATTGTTAATTAAAAAAAAACTGATCGGCCAATAGCAGGGCAAGAAGCGATTGGATGAGACAGCCTGACGCAGAGAAAATAATAGGAGAAAGAAGGGCAGAGTCAGGAGAGTCGGAGAAGATGAAAGCCAGCCCCAGGCAAGCAGGATGTGTAAAAAAATGAGGTAACAAGGCATAAGCCACATGGCAAAGCATAAATAGAAATATGGATTAATTTAAGTGTAAGTGTTAGCTAGTAACAAGCCTTAGCTATTAGCTGAGCATTTATAATTCATATTCAGCCTCAGAGTTGGTTGTTTGGGACCACGCGGTCAGGACAGGAAATGTCCGTTTATATACCTCTCCTCGTATCTAATGTTCTGAGGAATAACTGAAGAAATGTACATTAAATACTTGACACATGATAAACACTCAGTTTATAAGCAAACACTAGCTAATGCTGCTACCAGGGACCTGTCTACTGAAGTAGGAACTTGTGATACAATAACCCCAGTTGAATTGTACCAACCCAAATCCAAACAAAGGCTGATCTGCGAAGGCCTTTGACTTACATAGCATGGGATGGGATGTTGACTTATGTACATCTCACTTTTTTCCATCTGAGATTTCATGAAAGAGGCTCTAAACTCATTTTAGGTGGTGAATATTTAGATAATATTTATCACAAATATTTAGAGAGTGAAAGCAAAGGTGTGTGGTTCCAGGCAGGTAGGACCACAACAATACCTACATTGTTCTTCATGTATATTGAATAAATGAATGTTTTTAAGCATGTGTGTTTCCTTTATGGCTTTATACAGTTAGGAAGGAGATGGAAGTCCAGACCATGGAACAAGTCTGGCATGTCTTCCCAAGGTCTCATTCTGAGGATTTGAAACTATATTAAAAATAGTGCTACTTGAAGGTGGATGTGTGACTCAGGGCAGGACACTTGCCTAAGCATGCACAAGCCCTGGTTTCAATCCACAGCCCCTGACCCCCAAATAAAGAGGGGAAGAGAAAAAAGGAAGGGAAGAAAAAAAGGAAGGAAAGAAAGCTGCTATGATAGAAAGCAATAAACAATAATGGTTAAAAGATACATTCTAGGCCAAGCACCACAGAGCATGCCTGTAATCACAGCTCTCAAGAGGCCGAGGTAAGATGATCTTGAGTTTGAAGCTAGTGAGACCCTGTCAGAAGTGTGTGTGTGTGTGTGTGTGTGTGTGTGTGTGTGTGTGTGTGTGTGAGAGAGAGAGAGAGAGAGAGAGAGAGAGAGAGAGAGAGAGAGAGAGAATTGTATCAAGATCCTCACTAGCAACTGAGTCAGCTTCCTCTGTTTACCTTCGCTGCTACCTCCACTCAAAACATTACTCCCTGCATCCAAGTCCTCTGACCCAGGTATTCACTCTCCTGACTTCACAGCCCCAGCCCTCCCTGTGTGAAGCTCCTCCATCACTCCTTTTTGCACTTAGAATAATGCCCAAGCTGCTCTTCAGATATCCCAGGACGTCTCTTTGTGATCCACCCCCGGCCTCCTCCTGACTTCCTTCCCTGACTTCTTCACTAATTTCCATTCTTCTCTCCAAGCTCTACCCATCACAGGGACTTTGAGCCTCTCTGGCATCCCCTCTGCCTCCCTTTTCCTTTCACCTGATAAATGTCTGCTACTCTTCAGATCTTAATGAAGGCGTCATTCCTTTTTGAAAGCTTCCTGTGATCCCCCAAGGATGACAAGGCCTCCTTGAATACTCATTTTTATGTGTCACCCTGCACACTGTCATGTCTGTCTAGGGAAATAGTGACAGTAAACCAGGCACAGTGGCACACGCCTTTAATCCTAGCCCTCAGGAGCAGAGGCAGGTGGATGTCTGTGAGTTCTAGAATACTCTGGTCTCTGAAGATTGGTCTCAAAAAAAAAAAAAGACAAACAGTAGAAAAAGAAATATTAACAATACAATACTTGTGTCATACTTATGACTGTCTTCCCCAGGAGACACACTGTTCCTCAAAGGAACAATCCTTGCTATCCTGTTCTCTGTCCTGGACTTGGATGATGAACACACTCACAGTTAATGAAGAAATAAATGATTTGGCTACATGCTCATCTGGGATCCAGCCCTAACAGCAAAGCTTCAGAACTCTGATTTTGGTTACCCTTAAAAACTACTTTACCTGTAAAGGTTGGTGCAGAGGTAGGAAGTCCTATTCGCTGAAAGTTTATTGAGTTGTTTCTTAGGGATTTATTTACCCATAAGAAGATAAGGCTGAGGCAGAGACCATTTTAAGTTGTTTTCTGCTTAAATCCTTAGTCTTTGCACAGTCTGTTCTGTATGACTGTGGGGAGGGCATTTGTCTGGAAACCACCCTATTTCTGGTACCAATTTATTTCATCATTAACTATTTAAATAGTAGAAACCACCCTATTTCTGGTACCAATTTATTTCATCATTAACTATTTAAATAGTAGATGATAGCAAACATAGCTCATTTAGTGTGGAGGTGTAAGAGAGAGACAGAGAGACAAAGAGACAAAATATGAACATGGATTGGCTCATGTAAGTAAAAAGGTACCTGCCTCCCGCCCAGAAAAATCTGTGTGTACTCAAAGGCTCAAATGATACCAAGGGAAATGTATCTCTTTCACAGTACTTTTGTCATGAATATTTTATTGAAAACCATTGGACATCCTTCTAGGATTCCAGCCATAAAATTTTCATGTCATTTCAAGAGCATCTTTCTATCTGCAGAAACACATTGTCTCCATGTCCAGATGAAAAAAAAATGACATTGCCAAGCTGGGCCAACACATCAAGAAAATTATTCTCCTAGTGTTTGTCTTTAAATAATTAAAAAATTCACTTTCCCGGAATGGTGAACAACCACGGGCCACCTAAAGCCTTCCCCAGAAATAATTCAGTAATCTAGCCAAATAGACAATTGCAGGTATCTAGTCACAAACCCTGTTTGTTAGACAAGAGTAGTTTAGCAGTCCCCTATAATTGTAGGCAAAGTCATGAGTGTAAATGTATCTTCTTCACTTCTGTAGTGTGTATGTCATTTATGACATGTAAAGTGTGACTGTAAAGGAACTTGGGAGAACACCTGTTGTTAGTGAACATGTAGGACTTAACAAAACAATAACATTCCCTTTCTCTAGGATTGCCATGTTGCGTTAAATGACAAGTATATATGTCATTTTGCAAAATGGGATTCTTCTTCAAATTAATTTATTTTTATCTGTGTGTAACACACCCCCACACACCCACACACATGCATGTATTACAGTACACATGTGAAGATCAGAGGTCAACTTGTAGGAATCTGTTTTTTCCTTCCACCATGTGGGTCCCAGGGATCAAACTTAGGTAATCAGGGTTGGCAGCAAGTGTTCTTATACAATCAGCCATCTCATTGGCTTAGAAACGGGATTTTTCAGTTATTATTAGGAATTATTTCAAGGATACAGACAGACTTAAAACAAAACATTAAGAAATTATACCATTTTGGGTACACCAAGTGTTTGAACCCTGACCAGTGATTAAAACAGGTCCCCTGATGGTTTGCTATTGCTGGCACATGGGTGGTAATATAGACAATAATTAACAAAACCAAGATGTGTTCAAATGGGAAAACATTTGATGTCAAATTTTATTTATTTATTTATTTATTTATTTTTATTTTTTCCTGAGACAGGGTTTCTCTGTGTAGCTTTGCGCCTTTCCTGGACCTCGCTCTGTAGACCAGGCTGGCCTCGAACTCACAGAGATCCACCTGGCTCTGCCTCCCGAGTGCTGGGATTAAAGGCGTGTGCCACCACCGCCCGGCTTGATGTCAAATTTTAATTAAGAGGGCTGGAGAGATGGCTCATTGGTTAAGAACGATGGCTGGCCGTTCTTCCAGAGGACCATTGTTTGATTCCCAGCACCCACATGGCAGCTCACATGACAGCTCACAACCATTTGTAACTCCAGGCAGGCCTAAGAGGTCCAACACCTTCTTCTGAAGACATTGACATACATACAGGCATATTACCCATTCACATAAAACAAAAATAGAAGTTAAAAAAAAAAAAAAAAAGAATTGGCCGGGTAGTGGTGGCACGCACCTTTAATCCCAGCACTCTGAGAGGCAGAGGTAGGTGAATCTCTGAGTTCAAGGCCAGCCTGGTCTACAGAGTGAGTTTCAGGACAGCCAGGTCTACACAAACAAACCCTGTCTTGAAAAACAACCAACCAACCAACCAACCAACCAACCAACCAACCAACCAACCAACCAGCCAACCAGCCAAACAAACAAAAGAATTAAAGTGGTTGGTTTGTTGTACATTAGGATTGAACCTCTCTAAAGCTGCCCTCTGACTACAGTTTCTGCACGTACAGCTATCATTGGGCTTTCTGTCTTATTCTCCACAAACACATGAATGCCATGCAAAGCACTTCTCATTCCACTTCCCAGCCCTGACTGCCTGCAGCCTGGCCTCTGCCACCACACCTTCTCTGCTTGCTTAATGGCACGCAGAAGGTGCTGGAAAACGAACATTTCCTGGAATAGGCTTCTAAATAGACTGACCAGAGTGGGTGTGTCTGTACCCTGGTAACTCTCATCAGGTGGGTAACGGAATTGTCTGCTCCACAATTTGATCCCAGAATCCCCCAGTAGAAGAAGTTCAAAGAGCCAATAATGGGAATGTCCTTGATAGTGTGTGCTCTATTGGCCTCCTTGCTTTCCTGTCTTACCCCTAATTCTTCAACCCACAGTTCTGCAGTCTTGACCCCCCAGGGAAAGCACTCAAATCTTTGTGTAGCTAAAAGTTTTCCTCAGGTCCTGCCCAACCCCACGGACCCCACACCCACTTATAAAATAATCACTCAGAAGCTTATATTAATTAAAACTGCTCGGCCATTAGCTCAGGCCTACCACTGACTAGCTCTTACATTTAAACTCAGCCCAATTCTGTTAATCTATATGTTGCCATGTGTTCCCTGGCTTTACCTGGCCATTACATACTTCTCCCTAGACAGCAAGCTGGCATCTCCTGACTCAGCCTTCCTGTTCCCAGAATTCTCCTTGCCTGTTTACCTCACCTATACTTCCTTCCTGGCTACTGGCCAATCAGCATTTTATTAACCTACCAATTAGAGCAACACATTCATAGCATACAGACCATCCCACAGCATCTTTGTCTTATTATCTGCCATGAGTAACACCTTTGACTTTTTTATTATTATTTTAGACAGACAGCATTTCACTGTGTACCCCTGGAACTCACTATGCAGGTCAGGCTGACCTTGAACTCACAGAGATCCATGTGCTTCTGCCTCCTGAGTGCTGGGATTAAAGGTATGCATTATGTTTCTCCAAGTGTGGTCTCAGGGGCCACATTTATTAGTATTCCCCCTTGGGCCATGGTTCCTACAGTGTGTTTTTTGGACTAGATAGCAATGGCTATCCTTGGATCCTGCCACAGACTTAACTGAATCTAGAACCTGTGAGTGGACCTCCACACCCTGCTTTGAGTGGTGCGGGTTTCGGCTTTAGTGATGCTGGAGGTCAAGACTACAGCCTCAGGCATGCTGAAGCACTCTGTCCCTGAACTACAACTTATGCCCACATTCTGTGTTTGAACAAGCCCTTCAGGTAACTCGAGAATGACTGACTTAGACACCTGCTGAAATGGACAATCCTCCCTCCTACTCAAGGCCGTTTGACTCAGAATCTTGGGAGTTAGGATCCAGATGTCCCCTCTCCTCAAGCTTCCCCCAAGCAATTCTAATTCTCTCCACAAATTGAGAATGAGCAGTCTAGTAGTGTGTTACCAATGGCAGATTTTAGAATGTTTGAGGAAGTGTCAGGACCTGGATATCTCTAAAAGATGAGCATTCTCTTGAGAGTCCAGAAGATTCGACAAGAACACAGGATTTTGACAAACATAAATCAGTGTCTGTCATTTGGAGGTGTAAAACATTCCACTGTCACCAGACATGGTGTTACATGCCTTTTGATCCCAGCACTCAAGAGGCAAAGGTAAGCAGCTCTCAAAGAGTTCAAGGCCAGCCTGGTTTACAGAGTGAGTTCCAGGGCAGCCGTGTTACATGGTAAGATCTTATCTCAACCAACCAACCAACCAACCCACCCCACTAACCCCACCATCAGAACAAAAGCCCATCCCACTGCAGGGGCTGGGGACAGCTCAGCGGGTTAGAGCCCTGGCTCCGCAACTGGAAGGACCCAAGACCAAATTCCTCAGCACTCAGTCCAGAAGCTAGACTTGGCTGCATATGGCTGTAACCCCAGCACTGAGGCGAGGAGGGGCGGATCTCCTGAGCACACTGGCTCACTGAGAAACCCCGTCTCAAGTCAATAGGCAGAAAAAGAAGACACTCCATGCTTTTCTCTGGCCTCTGCATGTGCATGCATGGGTGCAGGCACTCATTCACAGTATACACACACACACACACACACACACACACACACACACACACACACACAAACCCTAAATAAACCAACATTTCATTTTATGTCCCACGAGGGTTGAAAATTCTTGAGCATGGCTTCACAGGCCTAGCTGCACCTTCCCCTCTTTTCTCTCACACTTCACTCACCACTTCCGTTACCACAACAGTTCAGTTTTAGTAACTGACCATATCCCCAGCCCCCAGCTAGTGTTCTTTTAAGGCTAAGGGTGGGGCTGGTAAAGGCGCTTGCTGCCAAGCCCGACGACCTGAGATTGATCTCCAGGGCTCCAATGGTAGAAGGAGAGAACTGATGTCTGCAAGTTGTGCTCTGATCACCAAGGTGTTCAGTGGCATTTGTATGCCACTCTTACACACACACACACACACACACACACACACACACACACACACACACACGCACGCACTAATTTTCAATTTTCCTTTTGAAGAGTAAGGGTGAAGGTTGCCAAGCCAAGTGGGGAATGCCTGTGAGAAAGGTACACAGATAGGAGGATCAGGGGGTCAGGGTTATCCTGGGCTACATATAAAGTATGAGGCCAGCTTGGGCTACACAAGACTATCCAAAAGAATCAGAAGAAGCTCAGTTGGTGACGTGAAACCCTGGGTTCAATCCCCGGCACTCCGTAAACCAGGGAGTGTGGTGTGCTCCCACAGCTTCAGCTCAGCACTGTGGAGGTGGAGTCAGAATAATCAGAAGTTCCAGGTCATCCTCTCATACATGAGTTTGAGGCCAGCCTGGGCTATGTGAGACAAGATGGGGGGGCGGGGGGGGGGGGAGACAGAGACTGAAAGGGGCCCCGAGAGCTTGCATGCAGAGGAGTCAGGTCCAAGGCACCTTGACTTCAGACTCCCCCCACTCCCACCCCCAGCCCCCGGGTCTGCAGAAGGCTACAGTTACATCAGTTTAAGCAACTGAGTTAGCACTGAATTGTCACTGGAGTTTACAGAAAACAAATGCAATTCCAGGGCATGAGGGAAGGAAGCTACATAGGAGAAATATGATACATTCTTTTGATGACGCGATTAAAGTATCACTAATGATGGGACACAACTGACGTTTTACCACGTACTAGGGTGGAAAGAAAAGCCAACATCTCTTCATGGCATTCCTGCTGGGCTTTTCTGAATGATGCTGAACTGGGTCCATTCTTATAAAGGACTCTGTGTCGGATGGAGGTATCATATCAGGGCTCATTTCTTGATAAAATGAATAGTAACCTGTTTGTCCTTGTGGTAGGAATTTACACTAAGATTTCAGGAGCCTGTGCTACCTCAAGCACCTTGGCCTTAAGCAGCTCAGAGAAAGTGTTTGTATTAGTGTGGTAACTCTTTGCATTTGAAATTATTCAAAAGACAAAGGTAGCAAAATCACAGAAATCACAAAAGTCAGCCTAAATAAGAGCACCAGGTCATAGTCACTGAGAGAAGCCACTGGCTTAACTGGTTAAGTCACCTCCGTTGGCTTCAGGTCACAGTTGAAGAAACAGGCATTTTAGACATTAATGATTTACCTGAATTCACACAATCAGGAAGTAAGAACCTGGGAGTTAAACCCAGATGTCAGATTTTAGACCTTTATTAAACCACAGCATTCAATTTTATCATATTCAATGACTGATAGAGTATGTGCATCTGTATGTTTACGCGTATATGTCTGAGGTTTTTCAAAGAAACAAAAATAGTGTATGTGTGTCTGTGTATGTGGGACAGAGAGACACTTTTTTTTTTGAGACACAGTATTTCACTGAGCCTGAACCCAGTGATTCCAGTGAGCCCCAAAGATCTTCCTGTCCACCTCCCCAGCAGTAGGATTATACATGACATGTGTGTGCCTGATAGTGTGGTGTATACATGCTCACAACAACAGAGAGGGAAGTGGGGGTGAAAGGCTGAGGAGGAGACGGAGGAGAAAGGTTGAGAATTATAAGGATTTTCAATGCAGTGGCTCATATGGTTATGGATGCTGCCAGTCCTAAGATCTACAGGGTGACTTGAGAAGCCAGGTCCCTGGCAGATCAATCAGACAGGAAAGGTTTACTCTCATTTTGGGGAAGAGGAAGGCTGTGTTGTATTGAGGCCCTTGCCTGACTAGAAGAGGCCCACCCACATTAAGGAAGGCCAGCTCTTCTCAGATGTCCCATGCAGAAACACACTTGCAGATGTGCTCAAAGTCCAACCAAATTCTACCTTCCCCCCTTCTCCGAGAACTTCTATTACCTGGCCTCAATGGCCAGCAACAGGCAGACATATACAAGACCTTGGTTCCTGGGTATAGAGGTACGGACATATGGCCTGAGTCAACTAATCAGATACTTTGACTGTAACTGAACCACACCATTCAGTCATCCTTAGCAAGCCAATTAGAATGAAGGTGTGTACTTTTAAGCTGTGAGGGGTGATGCAGAGAGAATAATAAAGAGGCAGAAAGGGCAAGAGGGAGAGGACTGGGGCCAATGAATGGCGGGTAGGTAGAGGGGAAGTCCTGATCTCATAGGACACTGCGCTCTCTCAGCAACCTCCTCTTTTGTTTGTTCTGTGTGTTTCCCCACCCCCACCCCCACCCCCAAACTTCTGGAAGTCCACTTCCACAATGGCGGTCAGGCTGAATGAAGACAGGCCTTTATCCAGCCTGCCCATTGTTTCTCAGTGTGCTTGCAAACTGCATGTCACCAGCAGCAATGACCGTGGTGGCCATGACACCGCAGAACACAACCTGGGGTCTTTAAGAACTAAGTGACCTGTCTTTTCACCGAAAGCCTGTTCACGTTTGAGAGTCTGGGGGAATGGCAGGAAACCCGGTGGGCTTGTGAAGCAGCCTTCACACGGTTGAGAACATTATAGCCAGTCTATGTTGTCCACCACAGTTCTATCTTCACACCCTTTGTGATTTACAAGTGAAGACTCAAAGGCAGAAGTAAATGCTACAGGAATTGCAGAACTGCCAAGGCTTTATACAGTGCATGTTAATTTAAATTTATTTTTAACAGATACATAAAGATATAAACTTGTATACATTTATGAGCATAATTGATGCATCATGTCATTTATTTTATTTATTTATTTAAATTTTTTTGAGACAAGGTCTCTTTATTTAGATCTGGCTGTCTAGGAATTCACTATTAGACCAGGCTGGCCTTGAACTCAGAGATTATCAGCCTCTACTTTCCAAATGCTGGGGTAAAGGCCTGTGGCCACCACATCTGGCTTTTGTATAGTTAAATCAAGATAAGCTTATCAGTTTTCACAAACATCATTTCTCTTTCTTTTCTTTCTCTCTTTCTT
>CABHPQ010138269.1:7410-28772 GCA_902168405.1 Peromyscus aztecus
GAGAGGAGAGGAGAGGAGAGGAGAGGAGAGGAGAGGAGAGTCCCTATTCAGTCCGACGCTCCTGTGAAAAGAGCAGACAACAGCCGCTAGGGAAGCCCAAGATATGCAGGGTCTTCCCCAGGGTGCAGAGGTTGGAGTCCCCCGCAGCACACGATAAATGAGGAGCATCCATACCAAAGCATGCTACACTCCTAGACCCTTCAGAAGTGCAAGGGCCAGAGCATGCTACACTCCTAGACCCTTCAGAAGTGCGAGGGCCAGAGCATGCTACACTCCTAGACCCTTCAGAAGTGCGAGGGCCAGTGTTTGGGGCGGGGGGGAAGTGGGTCAACTGGAGATAGAATCAGACTCATTGCGTCAGAGGATGGAGGAACTTCCTCCCCATGCTGACTAAAAGCCCGTTCTAAGCCAAACTGCCAGGCAAGTGTGAGAAAGAACCAAGTCACTTGCATTAGGTGTACATCTTAAACAGGGTACTTCCAAGGCATTAATAAGAAGCCACTAGAAAAAGGTGTTCAGCCAAAGAACTCAGCTCCAACAGGGCAAAAGTCATGGGATCCAGAACACAGAGCATAGGACAGCGCAGAGGAACGGGAGGTGGGTGATGAGCGGGAGGGCCCCAAGAGTGGTGTGCAGCAGGGTTACCCTGGGAAGGTTCCCCAGAGACCTCTGAAGAAGAGCAATCGGTGTTGTTCATACAAAAGGTAGGTGGGTGAATCGGGACAGTGCCTTGAAAATAAGTGGGTAACGGGCACAGAAAAGTAGGTCACTTCTACCCTCCAGGACAAGGGCAGGAGAAAGGTGACCACGGTGAGCTCGACGCTTGCATCAGAGTCGTTGCAGGCACCTTAGCGCCAACCCTGACTGCAGACAAGTGAAGCTGCGGTCTCACAAAGCAGGGTGTGGAGGAAGGAAGGGTAAACAGAGGCAATGGTACCTTCCAAAGCAGGAAGACAGTGGATCATTTTCACAAGGAAGACACAGCACATCAGCGGTTTAAAAAATAGTTCATTGTCTATGTATGAGATTTCTGCCTACATGTATGTCTGTGTCCCACATGTGTGCCTAGTATCTGCAGTAGCCAAAAAGGGCATCGGATCTGCTGGAAATGCAGGTACAGACGGTTCTTAGCCACCATGTGGATGCTGGTATCCCGGTCCTCTGCAGGAGGGGCCAGTGCTCCAGTCTGTAGTGACAGTTTAGAAATGTCAAGGTGTGGACCAGAAGAAGGAATGCACACGTTCACCCAGTGGTCACAGACCACAGTTGATACTGGACAAAGTGGGGTCAGAAGCATTCTGAGGCGCTACTAGAGGAAGTCGAAGTGGGACGGACCCAGGTCCAGCTAGTTATGTTCCTGGTCCCTCACACCAGGGACCTACCCTCCAGTGGCTACGTACATGACAGCACACCCCTGCTCCCCACAAGGACCAGGCAGCTGGAAGGGGACAGGGAAACGGGGGTATGCATTTATTTCTAAGTCTCTGGAAGAAGACAGGGGAGAGGAAGCCATTTTGAAGTCATTTTAAAATGCACCCTCTTTAAATACATCACCTTTTCAAAATAGTCCAGGTCTTCTAAAATAGGGAAAGGGAAGCAGTTGCCTCTGTGGAGAACCTGGGGTTAGGAGGGTGAGCAACGGCCTGCTGCTTCTGCTTGCTACGTTCTGGGGTTCTAACCGAATGAGAAAATTGTGGACATGTATAAATTTGATTGAAAAATTTAAAAACAAAGCCAAACCAAGCACAGCCAAGAGAGGAAGCCCAGGCAGTGGTGGTGAGGACCAGGAAGGGCTGGCCTGGACATTTATTTACAGCCTTGGAGATCAGGAATGGAAGGCAAACATGAACCCTGGGAGGTTCTTCAAAGGGGAGGAAATAATAAAGGCTGTCCCCCTGTCAAGTGAGCTTCTGGCAGTGACAGCAGTGCCCTCTCCAGTCCGATGGCACTGAGACGTGACAGGTATTAAGGCTGAGAGTGAGCATGGAGACCCACGGGGAGATGTCTGTGACAGTTCTTTATGAGTAGGCCTCTTGTGCTGACCCCACAAGAGGCTGGCCAGCCCTCTATACACATGGCTTTTACTGTCTGACTATGTGATGGGCCAAGGACCACAATCCTCTCTTTAATCATACCTAGAGATGATCTACAGACCAGCGATGGGAAGAAGAGAGCCCTTCCACATTGGGTGAAGCAGGATCTGCCTGCTCCAACAGCCTTAACTGGTCTGCATGCCTTTGCTTACTGGCTCTCCAGAAGCAATGCTTGAGAATATGACCTCCTCACAGACACCAAGTCCACAGCTCTCATTCTAGAGAGCTCCAAGGTCTGGATGTCTGATGCCATCTAACACTAGGCCTCAGGAGCAGACCTGGGTCTAATTCCCAAGTACTTCTATCTTGACACTCAACTGGATGTAACAGCTATCTTAACTACCAGGCTTCCTGGGCATTCTCCCTGTTTGTTTCTTCAGCAACTATTTGTTAATAGCCTTGTACCTGCCAGGCTGAGGAAAACTGGGATGAATCTGCCTGACTCCACTACAGACCCAAGGTGGCAGGGAACTGCCCCAGGAGCTCTCTCATGCTCACCAGGCCCTAAGCTGCCTGTTGGAGAAGGCACACAGACCTATTTCTTTCATTTCCTGGGTATTTTTATAAGTTGAGTTAGCATCCATTTATAAATTGGGAGATGTTTCATTAAAATACAGTTTTGGGTTATTCTTGAAAATCAGAAGATCCAGCAGTAGGGCAGCTGAGAATGGGACATGGACCTTGGAGCCTGGCTGCTTTACTCTTAGTCATAGTTTAAGGAGGTAGCCAGGCACTCACCCCAGCAGGTTCAAACATAAACATCTGACATCTAGCGCCACAAGGTACCATATCTCAGCATACTTTCCTAACAGAGAGTGTCTGTGTGTGTCCGTCTCTGTGTGTGTGTGTTCATGTGCGTCCAGGCTCCCCCCATCACCCCCACACTTTTGTTTTTTTTTCTTGGCCTCAAAGCACATGTAGTGAGATTTGTAAAAGCATGCAACTGACCTGGCCTTCAGTCTCGAGGCCTGCTTTGAAGCTGAGTGCAGCCAGACTATCCTGCTCACATATCAAGAGCCAATTCTGCACCCAAACCAGGCCAACTAAAGCTCCGAGTCCCAGGAGGTGTGTGTTTGGTGGGGGTGGGGTGGGGGTGTCCTTTTTACTTCCTTAGGGAATTTCAATGTGTGGCCAGGGTGTAGGGCTCCAGGACGGACCCTTGCCCAGGGAAGAGGTCGCATCTTTGGAGCTAACCGTAGTCCTCTCTCCTAATGTCCCTTCAGGGATTCCTAGACTTGGGTGGGCAACGATGCCATCCGCCTGGCAGATGCAAATGCATTTGCTGCCCTAATATAAGCTGGCCTTGGGTTCTACCTTCTCGGCTCAGATCATAATTTTCCCTTTTAGAGGAGTTTCCTCTCAAAGAAAAGGTCAGGACCCTCCTGCCAGCTCATCCTACGAACCCACGGTGAAAGCTTCTAACGCCTGTGGCAGTTACAGAAAGGGAGTGTCCAGGGACATTCGTGGAGTATTTGAATGAGCAGGGGGGGGTGTCTGTTTTCATACTCTACATCTCACTCAGCTGCCCACCCCCAGTTCCCTGCTCCCACTCCAGCATAGAGCACTCCTTGATTCCCCTAAGGGGATGTGGTAATTGATGATTAGCATTCCAAAGCTTGGCTTACATCCTGCTAGCCCGTCATATTTAATTACATTTTAACTATATTCGTCTTCGATAATAGCACGAACATAATTTAGATAATTATCTCACTCTCTTATTCTCTGACTCTGTCTGTCTCACTTAGAGCTCTCTGCTACAAAAATCACTTTCTCGGCTCAAACACATAAACAGACTCTGGGGCTGAGTGCCTTCCTCTCCTGCAGCCACAGCTGTGCGAGTGTGCAACGAGCTGGTGTGTCATGCAGGAGGTGGGGGCAGAGTCCTGTTTCTACCTGCACATTCATGTCTGTGCAAAACTGGCGGTGGGACTGTGGGTGTGCATGTGTGAATGCGTGCACATGCCTGGGCAGAAGCTTTTATGTGACACAGACACAGAGGAGGTCTAGTCAATCAAATTAGTGCCTGAAGAGAACCTTCTTGATCTGGTATTTCTTTCTTGGGTCAGTGGCTTTCTCACAACTAAGTTCTGTTGACACACTCCTCCATGTCTGGAGACACTCGTGCAGAAAGGGTTTCCCGTCAGGGAAGGAGCAGGGACCAGAGATTCTACCATGGACCGTGTGTCTTGAACACACACATACCACTGCATGGAGAAGTCCCAGGGCCTCCAAAACATCCTAGGCCACCTGAGTTCCCACCTGAGGACTGGCCATCCTTTCTCCGTGCAGACCCAGGAGTTGAGGAGGAAGACCTCAGGGCCCAGGGTCTCAGCGTTTCTAGTAAAACTCAATTATAGCTGAGCTCTCTCAGACTTTCATGTTGTAAAGTTGAGACATCTAAGAAGGTTCTGAGCAGATAAGGGAAAAGGAATTCAGAAACAGCTACTGTGGGGTTGGGGCCGGCTCAGGTGGTAAACACTTGCCTGACTAGTATGAGAACCCGAGTTTGGATTCCCAGAGCCTGCATAAAACACTAGGTATGGTCTGCACTAGTAATCCCAGCACTAGCGTGGTGGGGACAGGCAAAGTCCTTGAAATCACTAGTCAGCTAGTCTGTCTAATTTGGCAAAATTCCAGGCCAATGAAGGACCGCCTTGAACTAAAGGTAGATGGCATGTCAGGACCAACATCTGAGGTGCCTAACTTCTACATTCATCCACATGTGTGCCCCTCATACATGCACATCCATACAAGAAATGGTTCCATCGAAACTAGTCTTGCTCAGTTTAGCATCTAGACAGGGTCTGAAACAGACCTTAAGAAACAATTTACAAGACGCAGTGATGGAAGAGAGAGTTATCACCATCTAACGCTAACCCCTGATGTCTAACCTTAACCCTAACCCTACCGCATTCTCTGGGTTTGTCCATGTCTTTGGAGTGCTAGAAGACTCTAGTAAATGTGGATTTTGCATTTAAAAAATTCTCTTCAGCCTGGCAGTGGTGGTACACACCTTTAATCTCAGCACTTAGGAGGCAGAGGCAGGTGGAACTCTTGAGTTCAAGGCCAGCCTGGTCTACACAGCTTGTTCTAGGACAGCCAAAGATACACAAAGAAACTCTGTCTCAAAAAACAAAACAAAAAATTCTCTTTGGCTCAACCTTGCCTGATGTTGAAGGGTTATCTATCCATTTGCTGGTGCTCACATATCATTTGCTCTATGTTCACAGAACACAGAGGCTAAAACTCCATCTTTTTTCTCCTCTGAAGAATACTACTACCAAGTAGATCCTGTGCTGTGGGGACACTTAAGAAGAGTTGGAATAGCAGTGTGTGTCATTAAAAACTAAGGGGACATTTGGGGACTCCAAATTCTACTTGTTCCTGCAAATAAATACTCAGAGTTGACTCCAGGAGTCAGTCAGGTCTGGGCCACATGGTCCACCAACAATGCCAGTCCGTGTGCTCTCTTCTGCTGTGGGCTGGGGGAGTCAGCCCAGGAGGCTCTCAAGCATGTAGGCAGCAAGTGCTCTACCGCAAGCCTTGGCTGATGGAGACAGTGTGTTGCTGTCTACCCTGGGGCCTGGGCTCAGATCTACAATCCTCCTGGCTGGGATGACAGGTGTGTACCACCAGGTCTGACTGTTCTCACATGACTGCTCACATGACTGTCCTAAAGTGATGGATGGGCAGAAGAGAAACCAGTGATGTGTGGTATGAGCCGTGCCTCTGCCCTGGAAAACTTAGAAACCACTCAGGGTAGTGACTAGGAGAGGTCATGGAGTCTACTTTCTGGTATGGCCCTTCAAGCAAAGCAAAGAAGATCCAGAAATAACCCTCAGACCAAGGGCTCTTCCCTATGACATAGGCTGTAGGTAATCAATCACTTCCCTTCCTTAGCCATGATTGCTAGGTAAGATGAGCAGGACCTAGTGGGAGGCTGTGTGTTCTCCTTTCTGCTTGCTAACTCTTTTTTTTTTTTTTTTGGTTTTTCGAGACAAGGTTTCTCTGGGTAGTTTTGGTGCCTGTCCTAGATCTCACTCTGTAGAACAAGCTGGCCTCGAACTTACAGAGATCCGCCTGGCTCTGCCTCCCGGAGCCACCACTGCCCGGCCTCTGCTTGCTACCTCTTAAGAGGCTGCTGTCTATGCAGAGTGCCCTCCTCCCCACTTCCTCGGCCCCCACCCCCACCCGGGCTCCTGCACTATCCCTGGCTTTCCCGGAGCACACCCTCTCCCAGACTGGTGATGTGAGAACCTGGGCAGAAGCCAGTTTTTAAATGTTACGAATGTGACTATTTCATTTCCCAGTGTTTAAAATACTGAAGGGATTTAGAGCACACAGAGGACCAAATGCCCCAAGTTTGGGGTTTTAAAATGCAGGGTTGCCTTTACGGGAATGCACAGCCCACAGCCCATGCCAAACAAAACCCTGCCAGAGCTCAGGAGCCTCCCCTCCCACAGCACACTCTGCTAAGCTAGTAAGAGGCCTTCTAGAAGGACTGCCAGGCCTCTTCACAATCAACCTGATCATTTTATAACTAAAAATTACACAAGGCCCCACGAGTACTCTAGGCCTGATGACAAACATGGGGGGCAGTCAGTACAAACTTCAAAATAGCACCCCCGTACTAAGGGCCTAGGCGTGTGCAGCTGAGCCGGTAAGCACCTGGGGGCACTGAGGAGAACTAAGAAAGAAAGAAGGAAAATCCCTAGAGTCCAAGGATAGATATTTCTTGATGATGAAAAAACTATCCTTCTTAGCATGAAGCTTCCCAAGATCAGCCTGGAGCCATTTACTGCAGCAGACTCTCCCAACACTAGTGCTGTACTAAAAAGGTGCCAAGTCTTCCAGGCAGGTCCTGTAATAGCCCCTCCAGAACTGGTTAAGTGTCACATTCAGCAGGTAAGGCAGGGCAGCTAGTGTGAACGCTGAATACAGAGGCTGGTCTACAAACCAGGGGAGGCAGCCTGGGCCCAACTCTAAGAGAGGGCCCCTCCCTTCTTTTGCTTTATGGTGTTAGAGTGGGAGGCAGCCCAAGCGTATGTAGCAAGTGCTCTATCGCTAAGCTCTACCCATTCTCAACTAAGCTATAGCCCCGGCTCAATTTCTCCTTCCTTTCAAACACTTTATTGAAGACAAATGAAAACCACCTGCCTACTCCCCAACTTGGTGTGGCCGAATTTCTGGGTCTCCCCTTTGCTGGCCAGATTGCTCTCGGACCTGTGGAAGGTTTGTTCCCTCAAGGACCCTGCCCTGTTTGCCAGCACCTGGCTCACAACCAATCTCCTGTTCCTCCCAGGCTCCTGCTGGCACTGGCCTAGCCACAGGCGCGAGCTGGCTTCCCAGAAACCGCTCCTGCTTGCTGTTCTCAGTGCCAGCTTGCAGAAGGACCAGGGCAGCCTGCTGGCTCCTTGTGAGTTCACGACACATCTGGACACTGAGGCCAGGTGACAGCACGACGTGATAATAAAGAGAGAAGTTAGTGATTCAAATGACTCGTGACACAAGAGCAGATTCCAAGACGGGGAGGGGGCTTGGCTGGGTGCTTAGAGATTTCTCATAGTGACCGTACAGGTAAGAGGGCCGCCAGCTCCTCTCCACCTCAGGTAGGCTGCATGGGATGCCTTGTTCTTTGTAAGAAACCCTGTCCCTTGGGCTGGTAACCTCAGAGCCCCACCCTGCCCCATTTTTCTGCAAACTGAGGCTTCATGTATGCGTACATGTGTGCCCATGTTTGTGTGTGTGCCAAGATATGATGCAATGTATTTCTCAACACCTGCTTTGAATCTGTTGATGCCCTCAAGGCTAAGACATCAAAACTGAGTTCTTTCCTACTTTACAGTAAACAAATGGCCACAAGATGCACAGAAATAAGGTTTCTTTCCCGGGTTTGTTTCAGTCTACCCCTGTTCTGCACTGTGCCAGTCTCCTGCCCTGAGGGTGTGTAGAGTTGAAGGCAGATGCCAAAAAGTCAAGCTGCATTCAGCAAGGTTAAAAGTTAGCCTTGGCACATGGAAATCTCCTGCAATAAAACACTGCAAGGCTGTTGCTGGAGCTAAATCAGCTTATTTTTCAGTATTATTCTTGGAGAGGAGGGCTGCTGGGTGAAGGGGTGGGTGAGAAGACTGACCACTAACTCTTTCTGATTCCATTGTCAGGCCCTAAAATCAGATAGATCAGCTATTAATCTCAGAAAGCCGGCAGTGAATGTGTGCAATAAATTTGTCAACAGTTTATGAATAAGCGCTTGGTCATGAGGGCTTACTGTCTGGCAATTCACCTTTTCCATGATATTTTCTAACACTTGTATTTGGAAGCAGCTTAGAAAGAATATTATTTGTGTTCCTGGCGATCAGAACATAAACTCTCAGAGTGATGGAGACATACAGGCCGGCTGCATGTCTGCCTCTAGGCTCGCTAAGCAAACAGTTTGCCAACGCTCGAGTGAATAGCACCAGGGGACAGTAATCACTCTCGCAGGGCCAGGAGAGCACACATCTCCTCAGAAGCTGCTAATGAAGGCCCTGTTAGTGCTGGATGACGTCGAATGTGCCCATTGGCTTTCTGTCAAAGACTGTCAAATAGAGCTGTTGGTAATCACAGCTGGCAAGTTGTTTAGTCAATATTTTTGAAAAGTTCAACCAAGTGTGAGAAAGCACAAAGTAGACTTTCCTAACCCCCGCCAGATGACTTTGCTGGTTCTCCCTCTGTGATGGCTATGTGCCATCAGGATCAGTGGGGGCGTGCGATACACAGATGGGTGGGTTCCAGCAGTTCTGCAGCTCAGCTTTCCCCAAGTCAGCAGCTGTCCAGATGTGAGATTCTATACCAAGGAAGCTTTACACCATCACTATAATATAAAACATTAAAAAACGGAGGAATCCCCCAAACAAAAACTTCCTGATGCTAATAATTCTATCCTATGAATGGAACAAACACATGGGTCCCTTGGGAAAGTTCTCCGCATGCTTGTGGCAGGTTTATTCTCTAGACACCTGAGCGCTAGTACTTCCCCTTAGTCCACAGCACTCAGTACCTATGAGCGCACTGAAGGCTTCACCGTGGTGGTCAAATCCCAGGTCACCCACCCCTTCACCCAGCAGCCCTCCTCTCCAAGAATAATACTGAAAAATAAGCTGATTTAGCTCCAGCAACAGCCTTGCAGTGTTTTATTGCAGGAGATTTCCATGTGCCAAGGCTAACTTTTAACCTTGCTGAATGCAGCTTGACTTTTTGGCATCTGCCTTCAACTCTACACACCCTCAGGGCAGGAGACTGGCACAGTGCAGAACCCCAAATTCTTGGGGTGTGGCCCAGGATCCACCCCTTCAACAGCTGTATAGGCTGAGTCATGTGACCCCCAGCTTCCTGCAGGGAGTCCTGAGTGACAGGAGGTGAGGTGCTACTAGCTGTCTGGCTTACAACTAAGTCTACCCCCAGGTCAGCAAACTATTTCCCAAAGGGCCAGTATTTAAAGTTCTGAAGGACACAAAGGTCAGTGTCACATACTATTTAAGTTTTTTAAACAATCCTTTAAGAATATAAAAAAAATCATCCTAGCTCAGGAACTACACAAAGGAGACAGTAGTGAGTCTGGCCCTGGCTCCACCCAACCCTGAATGTGGGGGTTTGAAAGAAAATGGCCCCCAAAGGGAGTGGCACTACTAGGAGGTGTGGCTTTGCTGAAGTAGGTGTGGCCTTGGTGGAGGAAGTGTGTCACTGTGGGGGTGGCTTTGAGGTCTTTTTCTCAAGCTTTCCTCAGTGTGACAGTCAGTTGACTTCCTGTTTCCTGCAAGACATAGCACTCTCAGCTCCAGCACCATGTCTGCCTGCACGCTGCCACGCTCCCAGCCATGATGATAATGGACTGAACCTCTGAAACTGTAAGGGAGCCCCAAAGAAATGTTTTATGAGTTGCCGGAGTCATGGTGTCTCTTCACATCAATAAAAACCTGAACTAAGACACTCACCACAGGTGACTCTTCCAGCCTCTCCTGGGCTGTAGCTGTGTTTCTCTTTGGCATGTGTGTTTGAGACAGGGTCTTGCTGTATAAAATACAAACTGACCTGAGATTCATGATGCTCCTGTCTCAGATGATAGAGTGCTGGGATTACAGGAATGAGCCATGTAGTCTGTTCCTGAATTTTTGTCTCAAGCTCGTGTTACTAACACAACTAGCCAGAATTCTCCATAAGCGTCATCCTCTAGGTTGTGCTATTTCTAGAACAGCCCCGACCCTGGCAGGCTTCTCTACCCAGGACAATTTATTTTGCTTTTGCCCTATGTGATACAGATACTAGACTGTCCCAGCAGAGAGGCCCAACCATTATGTCCCAACTCTCCTGGTCTGGAGCTGACTACCAAGGACCTTTAGCTTAAGAGTGTGTGGCAGGGTCAGACTTTAGCAAAACTGAACACACTATAGGGCAATTTCAGAAACATGGTGTTGGTTGGCTTCACCTAATAATCCATAATTTGAAATCGCAATTGATCAATAAGCTGTGTTTCTTAGTACAAGGACTTAGTGATCGTTTCTAGTGGTGAATGGGGTTTTATCTGGTGTGGGAAAGCCACCCACCCACCGAGCATGACTTTAGATAGACTGTTCCTACATTGTGTTGACATTAGCTCTACCGGCTGAGCAGCCAGCCCTCTGTATGGTTTCTAAGATGCAAAGAACAGCGAGACCGCCTCAGAGGCAGCGTGAGGGGAGTCAGTACTTCATCACTGCTTGGCTCTTATTTCTCTTAGGCTAATCATTCTTCTCTCTACCAAATTAGCCACCCCAGTCCCCATCTGAACTTCCATCCTTCTGTCTCTGAGTCTCCCATCCTCCTATCCATGATTCTGGTGACCTGGCACCTCATCTGCCATCATCTTCCTGCACAGCACTACAGCACCTCTGGAATTCATCAGGAATAAAGAAAGGCAGACGGAGTAAGAGAGCTTGGATTCTGCAGTGAGGTAAGCATTTCTACAAAGGACAAAATCAGCTTGGCTTTGCCACCAAAACCACTAGTGAACATTTTTTTGCCTTTCTACACCTCAATGACCCAAGATTTCACACACTGAGAAGGGTGGATCTCCCCACCATCTCCTGCCCTTCTCTTCTGAGATTCTCTCCAGGGGCTGACAACTAGATTTCTTTGACTAATGTATTTTTAATGTGACGTATCATGAAAGTTTCCCATGTTGCTTAATAAGGTAATATGGTATATCAGATGCATGAGTCTGTGCTGTCTATGCTTAAAATAGTCAAACCACCACGGCTATGAGCTTGTTGACTGTCAGGGCAATACAAAGGAGTGCATGTCCCAGCTCAAGTGCTTTACAATTTGGGATGTGGCTCTGTCGGTGAGCTGGAGAGCAGGAAGATGGGTATTTGGTGGCTGGCCCGAGGTGGGCAGCTGTCCTGAAGTGTCAGCGTGCAGTTCAGGACCTACCTCACCTCCCTCCCACTGTAGTTCCCAGAGTCTGAGCTTTGCCAGCTCCACTGCAAGCAGGATGGAAAACTCTTGTATTGGAATTTACTGCTGGCATTCTATGAATATGCTTGTTCTTAATACACTGCTACTAAGGAAGGATGTCCCCTCTCATGTTTTCAGTGGGGTATGAAGCTCTCCTTCCTATATGGTTAACAATATACACTGTTCTGGCCAACAAGTGATCTTTTCCTCAACACTCATAAAGTTTTACAGTGTATGATTCATTTCAGAAATGAGACTTGATAATGCAGATTTATCACGAGGTGTCTGCTTTTAAAATGTGATTTAATGATGCTCATACTTATTCGCTGACATCTTTATAAAACTGTTAGTGTGGAAATATATTTGTCTTTTCGAAAGTAATTCTTCCTTTTACAAGTGTCGTGCAAAACAAGAGCCATACATTAAAAACGCAGCAGAGAGAGACACAGTGGTCTAATTATGCTGCGGCTCTGTCACCCAAGCTGGGTCCAGAATCTCCAGCTTGCTGGGCCACTGGGCGTGGCCCTGTTTCTCTCTGCACTTTCCCGTCCATGCATCAGGCTGTGTCAGAGCTGCTGCTGTGTCTGGAGGGTAAGAGCACATCAAGGTCATCCAGATGTACTCCTGCAGTACATAAACAAGCTACTGATTATGATTTACCTCTGCTTTTCTTCCTACCTTAACCTGGTTTATGAGCAGATCTTGTTGATTTAGCCTTTCAGCCAATTAGAACAGAAGGTTTGATTGACAGCAAATGAATAAATACCACGTTACTGTTGGAGACAGAGTCACCCTCCCCTATTAATCAGGCCTTCTGCCGGCATTTAGGTAACATGATATTTATCATACCTCTCTGTTACAGTCCCTTGAGGTGTCATTTCATGGCCTACCAGTAAAAACTTCACATTTACAGCAACTGCCCCTCTATTACTGTCGATAATATCTAATTGATATGTCAAACCTCCAAGGAATGCAGTAAATTGGAACACTGACTCCCAAAAGAAAATAAACTAGCAAACAGGTAAATCGGCACCTGTCTTCCTGTGATTACTCAGCCACTCCCGTCCAAAGCCTCCCTCCCCCACAGGAAGCCATCACCACCATCTTGCCCCATGCCCCAAATCACAGACAGCCCTGAGCACAGCCAGGGCACAGCATTATTTTGCCAGGATAAGCCTGGGCAGACTGTACATGCCACAGGCATGATGTGGGCTGCCGTGGAAGAGAACAATAACAAAGACTTTTGGGAAGCCAGCCATCCTGCCAGAGCTATAGTCTCATCTGCCTTCCAAACATCCCTTCAGAGAGGGCAGGGTATTCAGAAGAAAGAAAGTCAGGGAAGGAAGAGACTGCCTGGAGGTGCCTGGAGCACCTACCAAGAGGCAGATACATCTGACATTGAAATGCGCGATTTGCTTTAGACAAATAAAATGCTCTTAATGCAAAGATGAAGCCTTAGCAAAGACTAGCTTAGCCCTGATAACTCGCTCATTTGTTCGCTCAACAGACAAGGGCATGGATTACTTGGTAGTGACTCACAGACGTGAAGGTTCCAGCTATCTCTCATAAATAGAAACATCCTCGGGTCAGATGCAAAGGTCACCAGACAGACATGGACATCGGGCATAGATGGCTGAACTCACAACACACGGTGGGTGTGGCCACAGGGGTTCTCTCTGGCAGAAGACCACAGCCTCTCTCTCACTACTTGGAAAATAATCACCTCGAGCAAGTCTGCAGAGATGAACTTCTAGTCCTGACTTGAAGATCTGTAGGTGATCACCACAACAAGCAACTGAACATCCCCTTCAGGTCAGAGTACCAATGGCCTCCCTGTAAACACCAGGCAGGCTGAGATTAGAGTATGTCTGTAATCCTAGCACTCGGAAGGCTGGGAAAAGAGGACCATGAGTTTGAGGCCAGTCAGGGATGCAGATGTTGTCCCTTCTCAAACAAGCAAACTCAAGTCCCCCACGAAGCTGGAACTGGGCAGAGGTCTGGTCATCAGTTTCAACACTTCTGCCAGATCTTTTCTTGGACTCTGTTTTTTCCCCTTCCTCTTTAAATAGGAACTTGATCATAATCAGCCCCAACAACTTCCCCAAGCCTTACCCTGCTCTCATCTGCCTTTAGAAATACTGACCAGGTTTACCGCTTTGCACAGTATTGAAGTAACTGGAGCTTCGTTATAGGCACATGGTCTGGTTACGTCCACGGTGAGCCTGAAGTCTCGTGGCCCGTGCAGGCTCCTTCTCTGGCTGTCAGCACTTCTTGGATTTAATGTCTGCTTGCTCACGGTAAGCCCCTGGCTCATGAGCACTGTGCTAATCTCAGCTGGGACACATGCACACTTCTGGATGAGGCCATCTCACTGTGAAGAGAGAGTAGGACCCTCCAAATATCACACCACTGCCTGATAGAAGAGGATCCTTGGGGCAAAACCAACATTGAATGAAGATGCTCTAAGGCCTCACAAAAAGGCTTTCTAGAGATTACCAGTCACACACACTCCACGTGTAAATGAGAGCAATGGAGATGCTCCACCTACTGCCAAGTCAGAGTCAGGATAAGAGAATGCAGAACTTGAAAGGTAAAGTGTAAAGGGAAAAGCTTAAGACCAAGAACTTCAAGAGACAGGCTAGCTCCATAATGTACCCAAGAGCAACATACAGATGTTCCGAGCAGACCCATTACTCCCACTTTGGATTTTTATGCTTACGCATTTAATCACTTCTCCAAGAACCACCTACCACAGGCTTCAGCTTACATGGAGCTCGTTTCCGTGTGAGTGGTGCCTGCACTGTATACAGGGCTTGGTCCTCAGAACACAACTGCTGTCCTCCCATCTAACTAGGCAAATCCACAGATACAGATGAGAAAGGCAAATGAAGCACCAAGGAAGCACTTTCCAGTGGAATTTCTGCTGCCTGTGGCGGACGATGCCTTAAGGGCTCTCTTATGGGACAGGGACATGCCTTACCAGACAAGAGTGCACAAAGAACAGAGCCTCTGGCCGTCCTGGGACACTACTGTCTTTATACCAGCACTTTGAAGGGCAGAGGCACTCAGTCATGTCACATGCCCATCTCTCTGCATCTGGGTCCCAAGGCCACCTGTCCCTTCTTCCACCACACCACGAGTAGGTGGGGAGGGTAGATATCAGCAGGTGGTGCCACCTCCTGATGATGTGCCCTAGAGACTCTGAGGTTCCCTTGAGCCACGTTACCAGCAGGAAACAGTGAGAAAGCTAGCCACACAGAACCTAAGGGTGAAGACTCGAGTGCCTGGTAAAATCCACAGGAACAGGACATGCTCTGGCCTTAGGCTTACTGAGGTCCTCCGCAGGAGCTGTTCATTTAGTAACTAAGAGGATTTCATATCTAGCAGACATTATAGAGGTGCTGAGAAGGTAAACAGGAGCAAGAAGCGGCCTCCATTTTCAGGGGAAAGAAATATGTTAGTTATTAACAACCTAAAATTACCAATACAGACAGCTGCAGTGAAGGCAGAGGATAACAGAGACCAACTCAATTTGGAAGAGTTACTCACAGGAACATCAGGGATTTCCTTGGAGAATCTGGGGCAACCCTGGACCTCCCGAGCTGCAGAGCACTGACGATGTATCCGACACAGCCACGCCCACCACTTTCTGACAGCTATGACTGACACATGTCTACCACTTGGGATGGACTCGGAGGCCACAGGCACATTAACGCCTCTCTTTCGCAGGGATCCTGAGCCTAAGGCCCCTTAGTGTGTTCTGATCCAACACTCAGGTCTTGCTACACCACTAGTCCCTCAAAAAATACCTGTCTGACTTTGTCTTTTCTGAGTTTCTGCTCCAACCATAGACTCCTTCAAGTTACCAGGAATAGGTTGTCATTGGTTTCAAAGAAGGGGCAGAAGTGTGGCTATTAAAGCATGGCAACGTGGGTATAAGAGTAATTATGGCACCATTTTTAAGATGGAGCAGGGGAGTGGGTGTGTGATAAGCCTTCCTAGTCACAGACGATGTGTGTGTGCTGTAGCTCTGCAGGCGGAGTCACCGGACAACAGTCATGGGGACAGTAGAGGACCCTGACAGCTGTGCTGTGTGAGGCAGGGAAAGACCAGGGAGTATGGCTGGGCAGTTCCACTCACCCAGAGCGCAGCAGAGACAGGTCAAGACTTTGACTTTGTAAAAACAAGTATTAGGATTATATGTAGACCATAATATTCTAAAGTCAGTCACAAAAAGGACAAAACCATGGCAACATGGGTGAACCTATGGAACATCATGAAAGCGGAAACAGGTCAGGAACAGAAACACAGATGCTGCATGATGTCACTTCTGTAGGACCGGAAGAGGCTGACCACACTGGGAGAGGACAGAGAGACAGGCCAGCAGGTACAAAGTCACACTTGAAGGGGGACTATGTTCTGCTGTCCTAGGATGCTGTGGGGTGACTGTGGTTAATAATGTTGCTTTGACCATTCCAAAATAATTAGGAGAGAGGATTTTTTAATGCTCTCAACATGAAATGATAAATACATGAGGTATAAGCATGCTAAACACCCAAATTTGACCACTATATAACATGTAAATATGTAGAAATACCACACTGTACCCACTTACTATATACCCATTAAAACCAACTCACTCTTTGCTTCCTGGTCACCAAGAAGTGAGCAGCAGCTTGGCTCTACTTCAGGCCCCAAAGCCACGGACCTTGCTAACTACAAACTGAGACCTGCTAAACAGTGGGCCAAAAATGAGCCTCCCCCTTTAGAAAGAAAAAAATTCCCTCATAACTAAGTCTTTATAACCAAGAACACTTAAACCTTGTACTGCTTGCTCAGATAGAGGGCTTGCACGTGTACACACATGCACACACTCACGCACACAGGCATGTGCAGCACAGCATCCTCTCCCTTGGCACAAGAAGCTTCTAAAGCCATTTGGGGTACCATGGGGATCCAATTAACCACAGTTCTTCACAAACATTAAAACACTAGTCAGACATGAAACCCACTGCTGTGGCCATCAAAGGCGAGCCCGCAGCCCCAACTAAAACAAAGGCCCAAAGACAGCAGGCTGCTTTGGAAGCAATCGACTTAGAAACCACGGTTTGACCCAGGGTTTTACAGCTCAGATGGAGGTTGGGGCAAGGTGAGGGTTACCACTTAACAAGAGTGCCCCAGAGTGGCCCTCATCCAGCCTGCACCTATGTCTCCCTGGTGCAAAGCCACTTAACAGGGAAACTATAGGCTTTACTACAAGGAGACGCAGAGCATCATTTCGAGAGGCAGAGACATTTCCTTTCAAGTTTACTGAGAATTCTGGGATTTGGATTTCTCTCCAAATGAGCCCACTTTGGGGCTTTGCACTTTGAAGTTCTAGCAGCAGTCATTAGTGCTGCCACTTGGTGTTGTTTAGGGACACGTGCTTATCAGGTGACTCACAGATGACATTCTTATTCTGCTGCATCTTGATTTTAAATTCCTCAGGTTCCTTCTAAAGATTTTTGAAGACCTTAAACAGTGAGCCTTTTAAAGCCACCTGGCACTACGGAGCTACACAGAGCAGTCTGACTGAATGTCACCATCCGGCAAACAATTCGGTTCCTGTCCTTGCTCCCTCTGCCCTGATATGGCAGGGAAGGAAAGTGATCCAACAGCCGGCTGGCCCAGGGGCAGGCTGAGTTATCGCCGCACCAAGGAAGAGCTTCAGGAGTGTCCAGAAAGGCCGTGGGGATGCCTGCTGAAGGTCGCAGCTCCAGGCCGAGGAACGAAGGAGGGATCACTTTCTTCACGCTGGCAACTCCTGTCCCGATGCAGAGTCTGTGAGGGTGAACAGAGAAGGCAGTGCGGGACGCAGGCTTTCCACACTGAGAGCTGTGCCGCCCCCCGGCCCCATTCTGATCAGCAGACAGACATGAGAACAGTGCACTGGATCGTAGTGGGCACTCGCAGAATGCAGTGTGGGACTTTGCTCTGAGCTCAGCTTTTGCTTCAGGGCAGTCTACAGGAAATCTCTGAATCTTTGGTTTTGCCATAGCCTGAAACTGTTCTCAATGCAGTCTCTAAAGAAAGCATTAACATATTACGTTTTGTTTGGATTCCTTTTTTTTGTTTGTTTGTTTTTGTTTGTTTGTTTTTTTTCAAGACAGGGTTTCTCTGTGTAGCTTTGATGCCTGTCCTGGAACTCACTCTGTAGACCAGGCTGGCCTTGAACTCACAGAGATCGGCCTGGCTCTGCCTCTCGAGTGTTGGGACTAAAGGTGTGTGCCACCACTGCCCGGCTTGGCTTGTTTTGCTTCTTAAAAAGACAGGATTCTCAGTCTGCAGTCCAGGCTGGGTTGGACTCACTATGCACCTGAGGCTGACTTGGAAGTTGAGATCCTCTTGCCTCTGCCTTCTGAGAGTGGGTTATAGGAAGTGTTCCTATTGTATGTTCAGCTCACTTTGACATAGAAACAAAGCAATAACCAGCAAAGATGAGAGCGCCACACTAAGTGTGCTGAGGTGTGACTAACAAATCTTGGTGCTGACCTCTGGGATTATTACATAGAATTAGGTTCTCAGCCCCACATGGTAGTTTTACACACATTTAAAGCTAATGGCATGGTATTTTATCTCTGAACTCTCATCATCTGGTCACCTTCCATGTTGCTCTTTAAGAGTAGACACAGGTGCCCAGGCATGTCCTAACCTACACACGGGTCCAAAAGGAAAGCCATATGGATACATGGACACCATGTTACTCAGGGTTTGTGGCAGCCCGTGGCAACTATTAGTTCATATTGAATTTGTGGCTGGCTAAAAACTATAGCTCTTCTACAAACCTCTCTCCAGCCTGACTGTTCCATCCTGTACTTAGAATTGATTTTCTGAACCTAAATGGAAGGCATCACATTTATCCCCATTAAGTCCCATCCTGTTGTTTTGGTCCCACTTCAGGGCTTGCAGAGATCATTCTGAAAATCATATCTGTCATCTACCACATTATTCACCCCTCCCACTCCCCCCCAATCCCAACTTGTCTTATGCAGAAACTTAAGAGGCATGTTTTCTGAGCATGGATAACAACAAAGGGAGGCCATGTTTCAAAACAAACACTTTCTTGCATAACTTCCCCCACTCCCCAAAACTCTCCACTGCTCTTAGAATAAAACTTAGTCAACACCATACCTAAATGCTACTTTGGATCCGACTGCTCCTGCTTCTAATTCCTTGCCGACCTTCAGCTGCATCCACACTGTCCTGATATGCCGATTCCTGCTTCAGGACTTTAACCCACCCAAAGTTCTTTCCTGAGTCCTGCAAGGCTGGTGTCTGTCACTGATTGTCCTGCTAGTTTTATGTCAACTTGACACAATCTAGAGTCATCAGGACAAGGGAACCGCAATTGAGAAAATGCCTCTATAAGATCAGGCTAGAGGCAAGCCTGTAGGGCACTTTCTTAATTAGTGACTGACGGGGGAGGGCCCAGCCCACTGTGGGTGGTGCCATCCCTGGGTTGGTGGTCCTGGGTTCTATAAGAAAGCAGGCTGAGCAAGCCATCAGGAGCAAGCCAGTAAGCAGCTCCCCTCCATGGCCTCTGCATCAGCTCCTGCCTCCAGGTTCCTGCCCTGCTTGAGTTCCTGTCCTGACTTCCTTTGATGATGAGCTGTTATATGGAAGTCTGAGTGAAATAACCTTTTCCTCCTCAAGTTGTTTTAGGTCATGGTGTTTCATCACAGCAATAGAAACCCTAACTAAGACACTGATCTTGGCTCCAGTGTCTCAGATAGGCCTTTATGGACTAAGGTAGCTCTTGCCCATTCCTGCCTGGTCACCATCTGCTGTTTTACTTGCTTCATAGAATTTAGCAATAGCCATAACTTTCTAAGTATGTGGTATTTCTGCCATTAGGATATAAACTAGGGCCGGGTGGTGGTGGTGCACGCCTTTAATCCCAGCACTGGGAAGGCAGAGGCAGGCGGATCTCCGTGAGTTCGAGGCCAGCCTGGGCTACAGAGAGAGTAAACTAAGAAAGTGGCAACACTGTCTGTCCCGTCTGGTGACCAACACTTGGTAGATGCTCAATGATTCTTTGGCGAATGAATGCATGGAGAATTAGAGAAATGGTAAAATTCAAATCTCTCTGCTATGACTTCAGTGGCATTAATAAAAATGGCTCTTGGTTTCAACTATTACATCATTATTATTATCATCCACTTTTTATCAATATTTTATGATGCCATCAAGGAATTAAATTGAATTACCTATACTGAGTTAGGTCAGACAATAATTGGTAGTAAAACTGCATTATGTGGGCTAACACAGACATGCTATTTATAACCACACTTGGAGAGACCTCTACTTGGCTGGTGCAGCTTTGTGGCTGAAGGATTAGACTGTTTTCATATCAAAAGAACCACTTAAGCGAGCTGCTGCTCAGGCCAAGTTCATGCAAATGCCTCCAACTCCTGCATTTATATACATTCATGCCCAATGTACCATCAAGGGCAGCTTGCTCTGATTTGAACATCTGAGTTTTATTGACTTGGAATACCATTACAATGTCAGCCCAAGATTCTCTTTACAGCAGGTGCTCATACCACTAACCTACTGGCCAACACATAAAGTGAGCTGTAAAAAGGGGCTCTAAGGCCATGAGGAGCCAGGTGGTACATGTGCCAAGTGTCACTGAGCAGCCTCTCCCAGGGGGCTGCGATGGCCTAACTCCATGACAGGAGGGCACAGGGCCTGTGCTTTGCCTTCCTCTCACCCAAACGCAGCAGCACAATAAGAGCTCTGGATTTGAACATGGAATGAATGTGTTAAGAAGGATCCTTGTCCACTTACACAGGTGGAGGAAAATCATGAGAACTAAGGAGGAGGGGGGCAGGCAGGAAGAGAAGAGTGTTTCCTAAACCAGATCTCTGCTCTAACGCAGCACACTCCCACAAAATGAAGACACGCCCACTGCACAGGCTGCCTCTGTAGGGCAGTGTCAGCCCTGGAGCATGCTCCATTCTAAGAACTTCACTGCAGTGTGGTTCACATACGATGAAACCCACTCTTTAAAAATGCACTATGTCTTTTCTTTTTTAGCTTAGTTGTTACTATCCACACAATCAATTCCAGAAGCTTCACCTTTACACTGTGGCAGAAAACAATCTGTACTCTGAGTCAGTCACAGGCACGCCTTCCCAAGCCCACACAGGAAGTTCTGTTCTTCTCTCTTCTACCTGCTTTCTCTGGATGCTCCATGTTCAGGTAGTCATGTAGTCAGTCGGTGCTCTTTTCTAACTGTGGGTTTTATCACTCAGCAAAACCCTTTCAAGGTCATCCATGTTGAAGCACACATCGGTACTTGTTGAGGCGGCTGCACTGCCACAGGGCTCTGGCGCATGAGTGTTGGGGGACCTGTGCACCCCAGGGCATGGGTCTGTTTTCTGTGGGGGTGTCTTCCCCACTACATCTCTCTCAAGCCTCCTAGGTCGGCCTCAAACTCGGGACAAGGAGGAAGCAGTGAAGATGGAGAGAAGGATTAGGTGGCTGTGGACACACTCTCCGGCCCAAGCAGCCTTATTCTGATAGATGGTATGAAGTGTTACAGGTACTTTATTCCATTTTATTGCCAGATAATATTTAATAGGCATATCATGCTTTGCTTACCCTTCTTATCCAGGGACATCTGAATTGTTACCACTCTGGGGCCATTGTAACTAAGGCTGTGAGCATGCGCAGTGAGGCTGGCGTGCTCTCTTGTTTGCAGCAGACCCATCTTCCATACTGTGAGCATGCGCAGTGAGGCTGGTGTGCTTTCTT
>CABHPQ010138269.1:28782-44244 GCA_902168405.1 Peromyscus aztecus
CATCTTCCATACTGTGAGCATGCGCAGTGAGGCTGGTGTGCTTTCTTCCTGTCTTTACACAGGAGTTGGGGGCAGGTGAACCTCATACCGCTCTGCTCCTTTCGGTCCTGAATAGCTGTGTTCTTTTTAAAAATCATCTAGCTAGTCATTCACAATGTCACATCTGATGTACTCTGCTCATATTCCCTGCCATTATCCTCTCTCATTGCCCTCCCGCCCGAGTCCCATCTTACCAATAAGACCTCCTCTGAGTTTCATGTCTTTTTTTCCTTTTGGCCAAACCAATTCAATTAAAGATGCCTGTGTGGGTGGGTCTCCTCACCCCTCCCTGCTGCACTCCACACAGGGCTGGGCAAAGACAGGACTCAAGAAAGGCTGGACTTGTGGCCACAGCACCACGTGCGCCTGCTGGAGCCTTTACCTGCGTCCTTTTGGCAGGTGGAGTTTGACACGAAGCAGAGCCGCTACCCAGTGACAGAAGAACATAATCTGAAGGTTGGTGACCTTTGTATTCACTTCAACAACTCACCCTTCCCATGCGGAGCAGTCACCACCTCTCCTGGAGAAGGACTGACTGCCACATTTGCATGCATAATGTGCCCAGAAGCCTTCTCTATAATGTTTACTTCTCTGTTTCTTCCAAATGAAATCACTGAAGGGCAAATTTGATTTTCAAATCAGTTTTAAAACATCTGCCTTCTAAAAAAGCAAGAGTAGAGAGATAAGGCTTTGAGATTACAGGCTGAGGCTAATTATTTTAACTGATACCACTGTGTCCCAGCTAAAAATATACATGCTAGGACGTTTTTAATGCAAACCCAACACCTACTGCATGTTAATATTTCATTAGGAGACAGCAGCCAGTCACAAGGCTGCACTTGCAATTTCAGGAGGACAAGGTGACCTTCCTGACCTCCACATGGCAAGCTCTTCTGACCTTGTGCTTTGCAGTGGTACCTGCTATTCTCGATGACTCTCAAGTTCAGCCATTATTTCCAGGAGGTGGTGTTTAATATAGTTTAGTCTGTCCTTTTGTTTCGGGGTTGCAGCTTTGCTCTGGAGGTGGAGCTGTGGTCCTGATGCTGTTTGGGCTCAGGTACATGCACGAGGATAAGGAGAGAGGGGAGTGTGTTCTCCCTCACACAGAAGTGCATAATGCTCGCACAGACACACACGTGGAGCATACATGTCTGTGGGGATCTGTACATCTGTGCAGCCATGGTATTATGCCAGGGCTTTGGAGCCATGCATTCAAACATTAAAAGAAACTTCAGAGGTAAATCCATCCTGCCTTCTGCTATATGTAACTATTATACACTTTTATTGTGAACATAACAATAAAATACACTCTTTTAAAAATAAAAACAGCCCTCAGAACTTGGCATCAAGCCATATTTTAGGAATGGCTTTTACAGATGTGGAGACAGAGGTCAGGGAGAGTGGATGACCTGCCCGGAGACACTCAGCCAGTCCATGGCAGAGCATGGCTGGTTCCCTCCTTTGTCCATGGCTACTGTATTTCACCCTCTCCTTCGTGTGGCAAGACAACAGAAACTATTACACAAAAGCAGAGTCACCAGCATCAAGGTCAAGGCTGAAGTCTCTACACTAAGCGTAAGTTTGACACTGATGTGCACACTCATGAGCTGTGCCTTACCAAGTGGCCTGTACAGCCCCTGGACAGACTCTAAGCCCTTTAAGGTATCCAGTACACAGGAGATGTACAGTAAACTCCGTAGCCACATGGGGCTTGCACAGCTCTGCTCCTAAGGGCAATTTGGACTTTATTTTTGTCCACAGGCAGCTGCAAAGCTCAGCTCCCTTCCACAGGCTCTTTAATTTGGTGGTCAGGACTTGTGTGGCACGGCTGACCTCATAGTGGGTACTCTGTAAAGTGGACTGGGTGGACAGTTAGAGGTCTGTATCAGCTGGATCCACTGGTAGGCACTGAATTTTCCTTTGGGCAAAAAAGGTACTCTACGAGAAGGTCAGCAGCCTAGGGGGTCAGAGTGCAGCTGAAAGCAAGTGTGGGCTTACTGTAACTGCAGCCCTGATCTTCCCAAGGATGAGCTGCAAACAACAGAGCTGGAGAGAAAAGACTGAAGCCAGAGATGTAGGAAGGCTGGCTCACTGCGAAGACCACATGGCCCTCGGCACACTGCTAAAGTAACTGCTGAGAGCACCACACTTTAAAGTCTAACACAGAAGGCCAGTGACAGAAATGAGACCGACATGCTCATCTCTGCAGCAGATAGCCCCAGACCTCAGACGCCCACACATGTGGAAAGTGGCACAGGAGAAATGAGGCAAAGAAACGACAGTCACATAGGCACCCACAGGTGAGCGCCCACTGGCCCGCGGGTCTGCCTTTTTAGTGCCGTGGATGTCTCTGGATGTCTGAAAAGGTCTGCACACACTTTTCAGAATGCTTTCAAATGCACAGAATCGACCACACAGGAAAACCAATGATACTGAAATACAGATGTCTACAGACCTCTGGGGTAGGGACGCGGGAGCTCTGACAGGGGCACGAAGGACAGGCCTACCACTTGGGTAACACTGTCGCATGTGACAGGACATCAGCCTGGAACCCGAGTCCATGGAGTCAGATGTTCTCATGCAGGGAAGAGGGCCCTCACTCAGGAAGCAGTGCCATCAGTGACAGCAGACCATCCGGCACTTCCCCCAGCTGCTGGGGTGGGGTGGGGTGTGCACTCCTCAGTCCCTTTGGTCCTCTCTAGAATTACAGGTTCCCAGAGTATCCCCTTACTTTCCCTCTGCAGTGCTAGTAACAAACCACATGACTCGGCTGTTTCAAAAGAATGCTGACATAGTTTTGAACAACTTGGAAAATCACCCCTAAGCCTGAAATCCACATCCTAACAGGCTACACGCCACTCATCTGCTTTGAAGAAAAGACCCTCGCTTAAACTGGTTCCATTTGCTAACCACAGTATTATGGGTCTCTCCATGGAGATCTTGGGACAAGGCAGATGATCAGCATTAGCCAAGAAAGCTTGTTGCAGTCATGAGGACCCAAGTTTAGATCCCAGCATCCACATAACAAGCCAGGCATGCCCCAAACATCTGTAACTCCAGTTCCAAGGGATCTGACACCCTCTTTAGCCTCCAAATGTATACAGCTACACACACACACACACACACACACACACACACACACACACACACACACACACACCAAACAAAAAATAAATATTTAAAAGAACTGGGGTTGGAGAGATGGCTCAGCAATTAAGGGTATTGGCTGCTCTTCCAGAGGACCCACATTCAATTCCTAGCACCCACACCACAGTTAACAAATGTCTCACTCCAGTTTCAGGGGATCTGATGCCCTCTTCTGGCCTCCATGGGCACTAAGCTCAACCCTGCCTCAAAAAATACCAAAAAGAAAAGAAGAAAAGAAAAAGAAAAGAAAAAGGGAACTGGAAATCCCAAATGTTATTCAAATGAGCTACACAAACCCCCAAGACAACAGGCTGGGCTAGAAATCAAAATTTAGAAAACAAGTGAAAATGTGGCTACCAATAATACTAGGACTCTCGGGATTTGGGTAGCAAATGAGTCCTTCTATGGACATTTGATTAAAACTGTGCTTTCCACCTGGGTCAGTGCATTTCGGGCATAGAGCAGATTCATTCTCACATTCAGAGAGGGATTTCAATGGAAGACATGGCCAGAGGAAGCAGGCAGCAGCTCCTGAAGTCCCCAGTCTTGAGATGTGCGTCCAGATTGGAGCTGAGAAACAAAGAGCTTCAGAGACGGATGGCCAGCTGGATGACAGGCCTGACCCTGGCAGCCCTGCAAATGCTGGGTGCAACCATGGGGCCATGGGGCACCTGTCCCCCTCACTGCTTAGCAGCTGAACCCTGCAGAGGCAGAATCTGCTTACCATTTTAGTTCTAATAACTGTCTTCCTAAGTCTACTCATATATCCTGTGATTTGAATATTTTTTTCTTTTTAATGGGTTATTTTTTATTTTTAATTCATTATTATTTTTAGTTAGCATACAAAATAAAGGGGTTTCATTGTGACATTTTTATTCACATGTATTGTTGTGCTTTCCTTATAGTCACCCTCTGCTACCCTCCCTTCTCCCTCCTCCCCCAATAATGCTGGTCCTGGTCCTCCTCCTCCTCCTCCTCCTCCTCCTCCTCCCGGCTCTCTCTTCTGCTTTCATGTTATCCAGCTCTCCATGTATGCTCAAATCTGGAGTCCACGTATGAGAGGAAACAGGAACCTGTCCTGTCCCCTCACAGTCTCTCCTGGTCCCCACCCTCAGTAACCACCTGCCTGCCTCCCTCTGCCTTGTAATTTCACTGGACACTAGAAGCAATCACTTCGACTCCAGTTTTCTCTGAGGTGACCCTTGAGAGGAGGGCAGTGGACAGGAGTCTTCTGTGATGTGATGTTCGTCTACATGTGTGGTGATTCCCCACGGGCTCACGTATGTGAACACTTGGTCCCAGTTGGCGTGGCTGGGGAGGCCATGGGACCTTTAGGAGGTGCAGACTGTCTGTCACTGGGCAGGCCTTTCCAGGGTCTATAGCTTCACTCTGCTCTCTCTCAGCTCCCTGTACCCAGGTGAAATGTTGCGAGCTAGCTTGCTGTTCCTGTTGCCATGCCATGTGTCCTGGCCATGAAGGATTCTATCTATCCCTCTGGACCATAAACCATAAGCCCCTTCTTCTCTAGGTTGTTTATGTACATTATTACTGCAACAGGAAAGTAACCAGCACATCAGGCAGTGGTCTATCTTCTCTTTTCTTCATAACTCCTCCAGTACACAGAGGTTATCAACTTGTTCTAATGAACAAATATGACCGTCTGTGCAAGATGGCGCAAGGTCACCTCTTAAATTAGCTGTCAGCTTACAACCTCTGCATCTTATTGCAACTGTTCTCTGGTTTTAGCAAGTCACAAAGGAAGGTAAGCACAGGACAGATGTCTGCAGGAAGGTTCTGTCAGACACTGGTGCCCAGTGACCACAGAAACAGCACCAGGGCTCCCATCACAGGGATCCACAAGGCCTCTCTGACATCACAAACCATCACCTGCTGGTCCTGTTCAGGGTAGAACCATCGAGTCCTACAGAAGGAAATGCATGACTAAATGATGTAAGCTCTACCCCAGAAAGGGGAGAGGCAGGCAGCATGGTGAGAAAGCAAGCTTAGGTTATTAAGAAAGATGTGTAGTCTTATGGTGTAAGATCATCCAGGGAATGCGAAGCTATGTTGACATAGAGGTGAGGAAGGTTACAGTGTAAAGCTTTTGTCTATTTATATTTTAAGTGTATTTTCTTGTGATTAATAAAATTAAAAATCAGTGCAAGTCCCCATCCAATCTTGAAACCATGTGACTTGGGTAAGAAAAGCACATGGCATGAAGAGATGCTTCCTCTCTCAGTAAGGGCACTGAGTCACTGGGAAGAGTTCCCTTTATACTAAAGATAGAATCTCTTATAGGAAATTTAAAACAATAACTTGACACTTGGCAGTTTTTATGATCCAAGCTATTGAGCTAGCTTCAACATACACTAATCCCTTGAGAAAAAGCAGGAGATGATAGTGAAAGCCAGCTCGAGACTGCACAGCATCATTTAATTAGAGATGGCTATTTTAGAACTGTTGTATTTGCCTTTGACAGTTCAGGACAAGAGTAACCATTACACATTTTGGACAAACTTAGAAAGCTAACTTGTCAATCTATTTTGTGGGAAAAATATGCCTCTGAAACTATATCATGTTGGTGTGAAAGGAAAACACCTGCTTTTGGCTATAACTAAAGCCAAGCAGAATGCCCCCCTTTTTTTCCAGCAAAGTGGAAAATAACATTTTACTTGGTACAGGGTTACAGTTTATATAGAGTACAAGTGCTCATTACAAACGGACTATCGTACTTATCACCAGAGAGGGCAGCTAGGACGGTGGACAGGAGTGTAACCAAACACCATCCATTACTGAGCCGCCCCATGGCTGAGCAACAGCTTCAGTACAAAACATAACAAAAAGCCAAATGGCAGAGTGCAGGCTACAATCCTGCCATCTCTGGAACAATGAGCACTCAAAGGCATACTTGAACTTCCTCTAGCAGGCTGCAAGAGACACAGTGATTTGTATTTGTCCACCCAGGCCAACCCCACCTGCCTGTGCAGCACAATTCCTGGTTAAAAGCATGTGCTTTACTCCTCAAGACTCAGCTGGAGAAGATGTGGCCTACCTCAGTGTGTCCCAATTCACAAATCCTCCAACTGCACCTGGACCACAGCATCTTACTCTGGAAGCGTCCTGAGCCCCTGGAGTGTGCTTAAGCAGTGAGCCCACAAGGTAGGTGCGAGCTCAGTGTCTGGCCTAAGCAATGGCTCAGAATATGCCTGCCAAGTTAGTGAATCGGTGTCAGGTTTTTGAGCTAACCAGGGCCCCATGACTCACAGACTGGAGTTCCTAACCGGGAAGTGATTCAGTACCAGTCGAATTATTATGGTAATTAGGAAGTGGTAACAGGAGAAAACTGCAGCACTTCTCTTCCCACATGTAAAAGGCTTAGGAGGGCTCTGGCTTCTAGGCCCTTCTCATCTCCTCAGACATTTATAGTTAATTAATATTAATGCTGGAATATCATACCACTGTGACATGAAGTTATAAATCTGAAATCAGACTACAAGTCCACAAATGCCTCTGTAATTGTGGCTGCTTTTTCTTTTTTTTTTTTTTTTTTCTGAGACAGGGTTTCTCTGTGTAGCTTTGCGCCTTTCCTTTGACTCACTTGGTAGCCCAGGCTGGCCTTGAACTAACAGAGATCCGCCTGGCTCTGCCTCCCGAGTGCTGGGATTAAAGGCATGCGCCACCATCGCCCGGCTGTAGCTGCTTTCTCTTACCCCACCCCCCTGACTACTGCTTCATGTTATGGGGTTCTCTGGTCTTCTCTGTGCAATGGGGCTCCATCAGCCTACCAGCAGCACCTGCTGACAACAGGCAGGGGCTTTGGGAACAGGGGCTAATGGTGCTGCTGTGAGGGCATGAACTTGAGTCCTGTTTGTTTAAATCTAGGACTTCAACTACAGGGTGGCACAAGACTGGATCTTCAGTTAGAAAAAAATGTGTTCAGAAGATTGAAATACATGAGACAGATAAGTAGGCTTCCAGGGTCCTTCCTTCCCGCACTCTCAAAGTACCCTAGAGGAGAGACCATACAGTGGGAAGACTCAGCAGCTCCCTGGAAAACACAACCAGCCACTCTAGCCTGGCACTGCCACACAGTTGCCTCTCCCAGGCTGCATGAGGCCCTTTGCTGAAGCACAAATTCACCCGAGGCTCTGAGCACCAGAGACGGCAAGCACCAATGACTAAAGATGGCTTCTGTAGCGGGAACACCGCTCTCTGGGACAACTTTAATGCTGCCTGGAGGGAGGAGGAGAACAAGATGGCCATTCAGCGGGTCCTGGTTTCCAGCCATGTCACTAGGGCACAAACATTCTTTTGTTTTGTTTATGATTGTAATACGGCTCTGTATTGTTAGATACATTTGGATAAAGGAGAGAAAAAACAACAAGGTCTATGAAGAGAGCCTCCCCTACCTTCCCCCACAGCAGCTGGCAAATGTGTGCAATTCCAGATGATCACCACCCTGAAACTACACTCTAAAACTTTGTAAGAAATGTTTATTACTGATACTCAGTGCATAATTTACAACACTGTGCTCAAATTCACTTACACTCCATTTCAAGGGATCATGAAAAGAAAATGTCAACTGTGGGGGAAATATGCTTTATGGGTCCTGGCTTAAAACAAAAGGAAAAACACACATGCAAGTCCCACTCAGTGGAAGGAAATAGTTTAATAAATGGCCTAATGAACAGTGTAATGATTTTTTAAAAGTAGGTAACAGGAAGAAAAAGTAAGGAAAACAGAGGCTAATATGCTGTAAAGCTGGATAATGAACCCCTGGGTGATCTAGATTTGAATACTGGTGTAGGGACTCTACTTCAAAAATGTAATTTCAAACTATGAATTATGATACAGCTATTAGGCTGTACAAATTAACATTCTGGGGAAGAAGTAACAGTGATTATAGATAGGAAATCACGTAAAAATAAAGGTAGGTTTCTCTGTAGTCTGGGGCCTCTGTTACAACTCTGGAAGTCAGTCTATTTCTGACTTTTACCACCATATGTTTTAAAATCTGAGTTCAGAGGACCTTTGATTGTAAACTCACTGTTTCTCTGTTGTAATGTGGACCAAGGGCAGGGGGTCAGGGGCCAGAAAACATCCCTACTTTATGCTATGCTCTGAACACATCTATATTCTCACAGTACTACTGTAATTTTTCTTTTAAAAAAGCCATGGTGTTAGTTGGGCAGCAGTGGTACAAACCTTTAATCCCAGCACTTGGGAGGCAGAAGCAGGTGGATCTCTATGAGTTCAAGGCCAGCCTGTGTCTACAGAGTGAGTTCCAGGACCGACAGGGCTACACAGAGAAACCCTGTCTCAAAAACAAAACAACTCTCAAAACAAAAACCAAATCCTACCCCAAACAAACAAACCAACAACCATGGTATTACAAGTCATACAAACTTCTGAGGGCAGAGACTTAGAGCTAGGACACTTGGGTCCTGATCCGTACCCCGCCATTAGACGTGAAGTTGGGAAAGCACTGTGTTCTCCACCACAACTTCCCATTTGTGGAGGAAGCCTGGACTAAGAGTTTCAAAGGCTCTTAAAGGGGTTTCTGATGCCAGTACTCTGGATTGTTCCTGTTGCTGTTGTTGTACAGACAAAGGGGTAACATGGATATGACACTAAAATGTCTCCTGGTCTCTTCAGGACTTCTCCTGGTATTGCAGCATGGGCCTCCTGTGCAAAGTCTTCAGCTAACATGAAACTAAATGAAAGCTGGTTGGGCTGTGGATATGATTATAGAGCAACGGAGCTTCTGTGGAATACGCTGGCCCTGTACTTCAGGAGGACAATGACAGTTTACAATGAAAAATGGCTGGAATTTTATAGCATCATTTCCTCCCAATCTATCTTTCTCCCTTTGTCCCTTCTGGGATACAGACCTAAGAATCCATAAAATTATTATCAAATTGTATGAAAAAGTATCCAAGGATAAGGTCAGGAAGAACTGATCACTGGTTGGGGTCTTAGGAGGAACTGGGGAAGCAGAAACTTGAAGGTGAGCTGGAGGAAATAAAGACGCCTGAGCTAAAGCATGGACTTGGTAACTAGTCTGGACTGAAAGGCAAGCAGGAACTTAGCTGTGAGGAGAGCACTACAGTGGCAAGGCTTAGGGGCTTGGCTGGATCAGAGCACTATGGAAATTACACGAGTGAGGTCTAACCACGCGCTGCAGTAGTGAACAGGACATTGGGAACAAGACAAGAGCTGGTCATGAGGACACAAAGGACACACTAGGTACAGTCTGGGACTGTCTCCAGCGGACAGCTGAAGCTGCTCTACGGGGACAAAGAAGTGACGAGCAGTAACGACCCACAACCAGGGCTACAGACTCTAGAACAGCAAGGAACAAACAGGAGAGAGGGATCTACCAGGGCCTACTAAAGACACAGCAAGGAAGAGGCACGGAGGTCTGCGGGGCAGAAGCCATGGAAGAGAAAGCATGGAGCCAAGGGTGTTCAAGGGAGGGTAGGAACTGGAAGGAATCACAGGCCAACTGTGGAGAGCAAGTGAAGGGAAAGAGGCTAGGTGAGGAGGGGTCCAGTCGGAGAAGCTGCAGGGCAGGGCGAGAAGATGGTGAGTGTGAGCAGTGTGCCGTCTTTAGGAAGGGACCACTGGGAATGATGCAAGGAAGGGGGAAGCCAAGAGACTAAGACAGTTAGGAAGAGTGCCCCTCAGCCGCAAGAGTTGACTCCTGGAGCCCCTCCACCCTCTTTTTCTTAAGTCTAGGAAGAAAACACAAGTCTCCTTACACTCTGGGATAGGACCGAGCCAGTATTAATCGATATGTGATCACCAAGAAAACCCATTAGGACTTAAGAGGCTGGCTCAGACTTTCAGGCTATCATCTGGAAACAGAGGCTGGTCACTCTAAAAGGTGTGCTCTCCCTTCCTGTGCCTTTGCTCAAGGACAACCCATGGCTCTCTCCTTCCATGTTTCAGAGATGCCATCCTGACCATGAGTTTCTAGAATGTACACCTGGTGTCGACTGCTGCTGTGGTGCTCAGTCTGTCCAGGGTTGAGAGGCAGGTCCTACACCTGGTGTCTACAGCAGAAGGCCAAGGCGATGCAGCATACCCAGCCAGTGCTGGGGTGTGCTGCTCTGGTGCCACCCAAGGCCAGGAGAGGTGGCTGGGCTCCAGGGCCTCAGAGCCAGGACCACTCTGGTAGTCAGATTTTCCTTGTAACAAGAGGCACACAAATGTCTTGTGAGTAGTTCTGAGTCCCTCTCCAGAGTTCAAGGTCAGTGTTCTTAAAAAAATAATAGTAATTTTTTTAAACTTATTACTCTGAAAATTCAGAGAAACCATTGAGACCTATTAACCTGAGAAAGCTGGGATTTTAGGTCACATCCATTTCTGACGTGAACGAGGCACAGCTGGTCCAAGTTCTAACTAAAAGCACTTGGCCTTCCATAAAGAACTTCACCGACAGCAGCTAGAGAGAGAAGCACTGGGACTCCCAGCCTATAACCAACCTCAAGGGACACACTATTCTGGGGATCCAAGTTATAACCCGAGGGACAATGAATAGATGAGGGGAGCAGAGAATACGGAACCTCTGGCAGCCATGAAGTAAGGTCTGGGGAATGGGCTGTCACCGAATCAAAGATGGCAGATGAACAATGGACCACTCTTTATCTTCTCCCACAAGCTCATCTTGCTCCATGTGTTAGCATCTGAACTGGGGTGCATGGACTTCCTGATGAAACTCAGAGATGGCAGATAAAGATGTCTAGACAGCTCTGCAAGTGAAGCCAATTTGTGCGCACACTTGGAGACGGTGGTGGTACTTACACATCTATTCACTCAGACCAGTAAATGTGGGCCCCTATGAGTGCTGGGCCATTGCTAGGCTCCAATGGATAAACGAGTGAGGAAAGGAACTGGACCTCTCTTCTCTTCTCTTGTCCAGTGGAGAAGAGCAGCAGCAATTTAACTACATGCAAATGAACGCCATGAGACATTTCAGTCACCTGATGGGTGGTAAGCCAGGTTTTGCTTGAAGCGGAGAGTCCTGACCATGTAACTGTGATGAACTGGTCAAAAGGCAGCAGTGTGGGCCCAGACTGGGCCACCAGCACAAGTGCAAGAGGTCTGAACTAGGGCAGAGCCGTGTGTGACGGGGATGGAAGGGCAGCTAGAGATGAGAGCTGAGAGCGGGTAGTAAGGTGGGTGGCTGGAGAGGCAGGGGAGAGCCAATAGCTCAACCCCAGCTATGTGAGGAATTTTGGTTCTGCTTCCGAGAACAAGGGCTCCTAAGCAGGGAAGATGATAAAGCTGTGCTTGGAAAGTTCACTCTGGCTCTAGTATGTGCAGTCAATCTGTGGGGAGTGTAGAGAAAAGTGGGGAGACCAGCTAGTCAACTGGAGGAGTGACGGTAGTTGAACTAGTGTGACCTTTATTTTTGTCACTTGAAATATAATAGTAATATGAAAGTTATCCCATGACAAAAGATTCTCTCCGATGTTCACACAGCTCATGAAGAAAGTTTCACTAAGGTATGCTTCATTTTTTAAAATAATGCAGCTCTGTAACTAAACAAGGAAGATGGGAATGAGAGCTGGAAGATTCTCAGTTATTACCCAAGACGACCATTTCCTTCAGCTGTCAAACATTCTGGGTAGGGAGGATTCTCACCCTTAACCTGCAGACAGCTCCAAAGTTAGTACTCAGGCAATTCACATGCTCAGCCCCCAGTCTGTTTCCTACATAAAAACTTTATGTACGAAGTCCTCTTTAAAAGCACAGGTATGGCCAACTAATTGCCTGTTGATGTTCTGGTCTCTAAAACATTCATCTACTTAAGGCCTTTCTTCGCTCAGAAGCAGCAGTGTGGCTCAATGGCGCCTCTGAGTCTGGAGTGGCACCCAGGCCCATCCACAGACAAGCTCTGATACTCAGGAATCTGCCCCTTTTCAAACCACATCTGTGTGTTTTATCTGAAGTCTGCTGGAGGCGGGGGTGGGGGGATGGAGGTTCCTCTTACAAGGATGTGTCTCTTTATCCTTCAGGTTCTTAAAGTCTTGACAAAAATTAACATCAGAGTTTGGCCTTTAAGAAATAAAGGGAAGAACATGACTGGCTTTTTCATTATTGTCAAAATGTGAAAAAATGGAATTAAATATGAAGAGAGAAAAATAAAATCTCTATCCAGCTGTTTGAAAGTGACAATTACACATCCAGCACCCATTAATTGGCCTGCACCTCCAGCAGGAAGGAGTAAACATGCCCCAAGCCAGCAGGAGGGAGAAGAGGGAGGAGCCTGGACTTTCAGCCAGTCTCAGCAATAGCCCTTCCCTGAAATGGAACCTGACACTGAGAATTTCTCACCAGCAGCAGCAATGGTGAAGACATTACCGTCTTCAAAACCCACCTGCTGCAGCTGACAAGATGGCTCAGGGCTAGAGAGCACTTTGGCTCTTGCAGAGAACCTGGGTTCGGTTCCTAGCACCCACATGGTGGCTCACAACCAGTTTCAGGGATCTGATGCCCCTTTCTGATCTCTGAGGGAGCAGGACACATACATGGTATCCATAATACATGCAGGCAAACGTTCAAACACATAAAAACAATCAAAACACTTGCCTTTTGGCATGTTTGTGACAATGAGCACTTTACAAAATACGACTCCAAACTGCATGGCTAGCCATGACTTCCTAGAACTAACTCAAGGCTTTTGGTATGCTGAATTCTGGCTAAGAGATAAAAACAGGTGGGGAAATGCTTTCTAAACTGTCGCCAACAAAGGGAAAGACGGTGCAGAAAGCCAAGGCAAAGTCAATCACTAGGTTTAAATATGCTGGTTTTCTTTCTTACACTCCCAAAGAGGCTCTAACTCTCCACCCTCAAGTGTCCTGCTGTCCTCAGCCAGGGAAGCGCTTGGAAGAAGAGACATAATTCCTCTTCTTTCTCAGATTCCCAGGGGATAAAGAAGTTACAGAAAGAGCCCAGACAGACATGTGCTTCCTGAGGTCTGAGTGTCTGAACATGCAGCCAGGGGCACAGTGCTCCTCAGATGTGGATGCCATCATGTGGAGAGCAGGGAGCAGATGGGGGGGAGGGGGCAGGTTTTCCCAGGACACAGGGACTGTGAGGCATATACTGGAGAAGTCAGGGAGATTTCCTATCAGAATGCTGTAGAAACTGTAGGCTCAAGCCTGGCTCAGTCGGGAGGCTGGCAGGCCCTCCAGGTGCTGCTTGGGCCCTTGGTATCAAGTACCCTAGGAGCTGCCGGGCTAGAGCTCCACACAACACTCACTTCCTTGATTTAGTACTGACAGGGAAGAAAACAGGTTGCTCTGCCAGCCCAGCTATGCAAATGCAGGCAAGGGCACACAGCTACAGAGCACTTATATCTGTAGCAAGAAAGGTTTCCTCAAATGAAGCTTTTTCTACAAATACTTTTCCATGAAATATGTGTAAATTGGTAAAAAAAAAAAAAGATATTGAAAATTTGAAATAATCATGCTACATACAATCCACAGACCCAGAGAGGCTAGGTAACAAGGAAAGCCCAAGGGGGGATGTTTGAATATCTCTGGGAAGGGGAAATATAACAGATTTTGTGGGTGGACTGGGGACAGGTAGGGATGTGAACATGAGGGATCGGTGGGGGATGGAGGGGAAGTATACCAAAAGAGCTGACTGGAAAGGGGGCACATTTCCGGGTGAGATAGAAACATGGTGCAAGGCAAACTCCCAGGAATCTACAAGGATGACCCCAGGTAAGTCTCCTAGCAATAGTGGATATATAGCCTGAACTGACCATCTCCTGTGACCAACCAAGACTTCCCAGTGGAGGGTTAGGATACCAACCCAGCCACATAACCTTTGACCTACAGTCTGTCCTGCCTATGGGATGTGCTGGGGTAAGAGAAGTACAGAGACTAAGGGGGTGTGGCCAACCAATGACTGGTCCAGTCTGAGGCCCACGCCACGACAGTGAGCCCACCCCTGACAGTGCCTGGAGAGCTAGGACCCAGAGGCTGAAGAGCCCAGAGACCTAGGATAGAACCGAACACGATTAAAGGGAAAAAATGTCGATGTAATGATGCCTAGTGATGTTCTGCTCTACTCATACATTGGTGCCTAGTCCAACTGTAATCACAGAGGCTTCATTCAGCAAGTGATGGAAAAAGATGCAGAGACCCACAGCCAACATCAGGCCACATTCGGGGAATCCCGCTGAAGAGAGAAAGGATTGTAGAAGCCAGAGGGTCAAGAACTTCACAATAAAACTCACAAAACCAACTAACCCGGGCTCATAGGTTCTCACAAGTCTAAACCGACCTAGGCCCTCTTTACGTATGTGACAGCGGTGTAGTCTGGCCCACTTGCGGGACTCCTAACAGTAGGAGCAGGGCTGTCCCTAGTTCTTTGGCTGGCTTTGGGACCCTACTCCTCACACTGGGTTGTCTTGTCCTGCCTTAATACAAGGGGAAGTGCTTAGTCCTATGGCAACCTGATAAGCCATGTTTTGTTGATGTCCATGGGAGTCCTGCCCTTTTCTGAACAGAAAGGGAGGAGGAGTGGATGGGGGGGGGGAGAGGAGGGAGGGGAAAAACAAACAAAAAAGAAGAAAAAAGTTTCCTCAAATGCAGCTTTTTCTAAAAATATTTTTCCAAGAAATATATGTGAATTGGTCAAAAATATAGAAGATTAGAAAGAATTTCCATAACCTAACTGCACAAGGGCAATTACTATTAACATGGTGGCATACACAGTTCCTTTGGGTTTTCTACCATCTCCCCCTTCTTTTGATTACACTCTTATAGTCCTGGACTCTGCTTTATCACCCTCAGTGTACATGTGTTTCTCTCTGCAACATCCTTTTTAGTGAATTCTTACACTGGAAAACCCTGAAGCCTTGCAGAAGGGAGCTGGGCAGCCAATCTGGCAGGCACACATTACTCTGTGAGGACACTGGGGACCACGAGTTAGGCCAGAGTTCCCAGATTATAACCAGAGAACTCTCAATGACAAGATACTATTTCCATCACCACTCAGTTCATCCGACCTAATCTTTCCATTTGCCAAAATGCTTGCCAAGGCGCTGGTCCAGGAGACAGAAGGCGGCTAAGTCCACTACTACTTTGACAGACAAAGAATGGTTACAGTGTGAACACAATGAGGTCAGCACTTGAGAAATACACCCCAACAGGAGGTAAGACAGTGTAGGCCAGGCTAGGCAGAGAAAAAGACATAAGCAGTGCAAGGCACTGCTCTACCAACGGCTGACCCTAAGGGACTGCTCTACCAACGGCT
>CABHPQ010138271.1:0-15185 GCA_902168405.1 Peromyscus aztecus
GAAGAGTGGGACCCAGGGTCTGCTCCCTCCTCTGTACACGGTGTGAAAAGTGGGACCCAGGGTCTGCTCCCTCCTCACCCTCTGTACACACTGGGAGCGGTTTGCAAGCTTAGTGTGTTGTGGACTGGACTGCAGATGTCGGAAGCCTCCATGTGGGTCTTGGGTCTGGGTGGAGGAGCTGCTACACCTGCCTTTCAAGGGGACCAGAGACTAAATGTTTATGAGTGAGGGCATTGCTTTAACCGTTGTCTGAGAGAATGTTCTAGAAACCTTCAAATCATTTGGTAGGGGCTGAAAGCCAAGTTCCACATCTTTTTTCTATTTCCAAGATGTAGATAATGTCACTTACTTTAGCGTTGCCAAGAGAGAAAATAAGCATGAGATAGTATTTGGGGGACATGCTGGTGATTGAGGGGTGTTTGCTCGTGTTTTGCCCACCCCCTTGTTTATTCTTGTAATCTGGGGTGACAGGCAAAGACGTTGATTTACAGTGAAAGCCTCCTCAAGCAGCGTCTCCGGCACGAGCTCTCAGCTTGGCAGCCCTGCCCACAGCAGCTATTATTAGGCTGTCACAGTGTCTTTTTTCCAGAACTTGCCACCAGTCTTTATATATAGACACCTTCTCCGTTTTTGAGTTTCCCAATTTAGGTGCCTTCTCTGTTTTTGAGTCTTGGATCTTTTAGGCGGTGGGTTAGGGATTGTTTATGTGAAAGAAAAGAGCAGTGTAAGGGACTTTGCCTGGTCCAGTGTCCTGCAGGAGCCGACAGGTAGATGTGGAGACGGTTAGAGGGGAGCCCGGCAGGAGGTGTGGTGGGCAGCAGGGGAGTGTGGCCAGGTCATAGGGCAGGCGTGCGTTGTCTGGACCCCACGAGACCCTGGGGAGTCTTCTGCGGGTGTCACTGCGTTCTGGCCTGCCTGTCAGCTCCCCAGTGTCTCTGACGTCCACTGTCTCTCCGTTTGTCCCTCTCGGCTGTGTGTGCCCTGGTGCAGGGTGAGTCATGGCCAGAGTCCGTGGTTTGGGCAGTTGGCCTTCCAGGTCAGCTGATGGCGGATGGTACTGACTCTTGTCAGTAGGTGGCAGTACTGAAGAGGATGAGGCTCATGGGGCTCTGAGGCTCAGTAGAGGGGGCAGTTGGATTCCTCCTCTCCAGCCGCTGTAACAGAATGCTGGAAACTGGCCCGTTTCTCACAGTTCTAGAGGCTGGGCGGTTGAGATCCAGGCACTGACCACACTCTGTCCAGTGGGGCCCATTTCAGATTCATAGGCAACTCTTTTTACTCTGTCTTCAAGTTGCAGAAAAAGCAAGGGGTCTCATATGAGGGTCCTAATCCCATTTGTGAGGGCTCCACCCTTCTAACCTAAGCACCCCAAATACCCCACCTCCTAACGCTATCACTTTGGCAATCAGTCTGGGGCATCAAAGTCCTAAGCACACATTCTGGATGATCCTGGAAAGCTTTGCTCTTTGAAAGTGGCTCTGGTCTCTGGCCCAGCCTCGGCCTCCATTGGTGAACATCTTGGGTACCTGACAGCATCTTTTCTCTGAGCCATATGGGGGCTACTTCTCCACGTCAGATGGGACTCCATCTCTCTACCGAGGAAGGTGTTGCTTCCACAGAGATGCCATCCACTTTCAGCTTCGCTTTCCCACTGGAGAGTCCCTTGATGTCTGTTTCCTCAGTTCTGCCTTGTTCCATGTTTGTGGGGTACCTTACTCATATTCTCTTTGAATATGGATTGAAAGCCAGTAATGAAGTTGAGCATGATAAAGGGCCTGGGTGCTGGGCTTGGTGGTGGGGATTCAAAGACAGGAACAGGGTACTGCTTCTGAGCAGGCGGGAAGGTAGACATGTGAACCGAATGCAGACCGTGTGTTCGAGAACAGTAAGGGCGGCACATGAAATGGATTGGAGTATCTGTTGGGAAAGTGTACAGGCAGGGTTTCAGGAAAGAGCGTTTTTATGCTGAGTTAGAAGATGATTTTTAGGGGCAGCTGTGTAGATCAGTGGTAGAGTACTCCTCACGTGTGGAGTCCTGGGTTCTGTAGTTCTATAGTTCAAAGTTTGAGGGTGCACACAATTGGGAAGAGCCATAAAGTCTTGAAGATAGCTCAGCTGGATCCAAGGGATGGACCGCTCTTAGCCATTAGGGAAGTCAGGAAACTCAAATACCAGGTCCTTCAGATAGAAGCCTATAGCAATAAAATGGTTTTTGCCAGATCAGGGTGGTACATTTGTAATCCCAGTACTCAGGACCCTGAGGCAGGAGGATTGTGAGCCCAAGGCCTGCCTGGGCTATACATAGCAAGACCTTGCCTCTAAAGGGGAGTGGCAAGAGGACCCACGAGGCAGCTGTGTGTGCCCTGTGAGGCTCCAGCGTGCAGCAGCAGTACTTGGGGACTGCCAGGGTAGCAGGTGGGTCAAGCTGTCCTTGACAGTTGAGGAGCGGCACTCTTCTGGACCACTGCATTCCCAGCCATGTTTTGGTTTCCTAACTTGGAAGGGAACTGTTGGGGACTTTGGCAGACAAAGGTCCTGGTCTGACTAAAGCCGTTGTGTGTTGGTCTAGACACGGCAGGACAAGGGCAGTGTAGGGATATGGCTGGGGCCAGACTGAGGTGGACCTCGAAGGGTATTCCAACACTAGCACTCACCCGGATTTCTTTTCTAGGCCAGCCCATCACTCACTCCAAGAGATTCTCTCAGGAAGCCTGCTGCTGCTGCTGAGCACCATGACAGTGAGGGGGGCTGCGCTGGCCCCAGACCCAGCATCACCCACGACCGCAGCAGCTTCGCCTGGTGTCTCTGCAACCCCCGAGGGCAGTCCCACAGCCATGGAGCAGCCCGTGTTCCTGATGACCACCGCCGCCCAGGCCATCTCCGGTTTCTTTGTGTGGACAGCTCTGCTCATCACCTGCCACCAGGTACCTGGGTGTGAAGAGGGAACCTCCATGAGGGTCCCGAGTGGTTTCTAGTCCAGCAAAGCATACTTCAGGCAAGCCGGGCTGTAGCAGTGAGTGTGCTCTGCTTCCTAGGTGATTTCCCCTCCACACCCCAGCTCAGCTGAGGGCAGGTTGTGGCTCTGGAGTTATCTGCACCCTAACAACCAGAGCTGCAGGAATGTGAGGAGACACACAAATACTTGTCTGCCTTGGTCTAGAAGTGATACTGTTACTTCTGCTTAGTAGTTATTGGCTATGCCCATGTCTAGTCGAAGCCACAGAACTGTTCGTGTTAGAGATGTCTTTGCGAAGGAGAGACTTGAGAACCCGAGGCGGGTGGCAGAGGAGCTGATCGCATGTATGTGACTGGCAGCTCAGGGAGAGAAGTCAAGTCTCATGTCTCCTGCACTCGTGACCTCAGGGGAGGTTGGGTGCTGGAGCAGGAGGCTTGATGAATGCCCCGTGTAGGCTGGTTGAGTCAGCTCAGGCCCCTGGCAGTCCCTCACCAGCTGTCCTGCGTCTCAGTCTCTTTTAGATCTATCAGTGTCCAAGAGATGGGCTCACAGCAGACGGGAATGTTTTGTCCTTTTCCTCAGCCAGGGCTGGGCTGGGCCAAGAGTGATGTCATGAGAGTTGGGACCAGGCCCTGGGGCTGGCTCTTGGCTCTGCTTTCTCAGAGTTGTGCTGCCGTCCTCTGCCTCCCTGGGGACAGCAGTGCTGCCTGGGTTCAGCAGACTGAGGAACAGGGCGTGGTGTGAGCACACCACTGTGACCACATGGCCGGGAGGTGTGTCTGTGTCCTCCAGGTGAAGCTCCTGTCTGTCCCATCCTTTCTGGCATCTGCCAAGGGACACAGCAGAAGGGTCACAGCCAGATGGCCTCGGTTTGCCCTTGATCAGCCCTTCAGTTAACCCAGTGCTGCTGCTGTGCGGCCCTGGGAACTTGGCTTTGGGAAGGCAGGATGAACAGGAGCACACATTGAGGACCACAGCATCAGTACCACCATGGCCTTACCTAAGTCCCATCTAGCTGAAAGGTGGCCTGTAGATGCTGCTCCTACCAGCTGTATGTGATCCCTTTGACTCTTATGATGGAAGTATTATCAACTCATTTTCCTGAGCAGGACTAAGTCCCAGGGTGGGTACTTTATATCAGGCCATAGAACAAGAAGGGCAGAGACAGGAGCCAGGAGCTCCCCTCTTTCCTCGGAGCAGGAAGAAGAGGGCAGATAGATGGTGGGAGGCAGGTGTGGTAACAGTAGGTCTTGACTGACCTGGTGCCCTTCACCCAGATCTACATGCATCTGCGCTGCTACAGCCGCCCCAACGAGCAGCGCCACATCGTGCGCATCCTCTTCATCGTGCCCATTTACGCCTTCGACTCCTGGCTCAGCCTCCTCTTCTTCACCAACGACCAGTACTATGTGTACTTCGGCACCATCCGTGACTGCTACGAGGGTGAGGACACCGTGTGGAGAGGACCGGAGGGAGGGTGGGGAGCTGGGGCCATGGGAGCAAGGGACGTTTATCACTCTAGGATCTGGGGGCGGGGCATCGTTCCTCAGTTCTTCCCTGGAGTCTGGACCTCATGAAAATTAATGTGGACTCCTCTTCCCCACCTGGCTCTCCATCGATCCCTAATGACGGGTAACCACCGTACTGTGTAGCCAAGTATCCCCTTACAGACGTGCTTTGGTGTGGGGGATCCCAGGACACAGTCATGGATACCGAGAGGCAGGAGCTCCACCTCTAGCCCATTTTTTTCTCAATTCTGGCTTCTCTAGCTGGTGGGCAACTTGTAATGGTCCATCCGTGGGTGGGAGGGTTTGCACAAATTGACCTGCAGCTCCATGTGTCTCCATGTGGTGCTCTGTTTTGTCTCAAAAGGACTGGCACCCTCTCCTGGGCCTCGGCTCCTTAGCTCCTCCCACCATGTCCCCCCTCATCTCTCTTGCCTCCTCCACACTCTCTACCGGAGACACAGCAGCCTCCATCCCAGCTGGAGCAGTAGGTAGTTTCCTGGTGTTGGGAGCTGGCGTGCTCTGACTTTCCAGCCCTGGGTGGGCCTGACCCTCATCCTGTCTGTTCCCCAGTGTCCTTCCCTTCTTGTCCATCCATGTCCGTCTCTGCAGTGGGTACTGCTGAGAGGAGCTGCACTCCGTGGGAGGACACAGCCAGGCACACGACAGCAGTGACTCCTCTCCCGCTTTGAGACAGGATCTCATGCAGCCTTAGGCTGCCTCAAACTTTTTGGGGGGCGGTGTCGGGGTCTCATTTTATAGCTCTGACTGGCCTGGAACTTACTGTGTAGACAAAGCTGGCCTTGAACTCACAGAGATCTGCCTGTTTATGCCTCTTGAGTACTAGAATTAAAAGGTGTACACTTTATATTCTTTGTTTGTCTGTCTTTTATGTGTATGAGTGTTTGCCTGCCTGTAGATCTGTGCACCATGTATGTGCAGTGCCGGAAGAGGCCAGGAGGTGGTGTTGGTAGTCAGGCCAGGATGGATCTGGAAGAGCAGCCAGTGCTCTTAACCACTGAGCCATCTCTCCAGCACCAACTCCAAACTTTTTTTTTTTTTTTTTTCTTTTGAGACAGGGTTTCTCTGTGTAGCCCTGGTTGTCCTGGAACTTGGTCTGTAGACCAGGCTGGCCTTGAACTCAGAGATCCTCCTGCCTCTGCCTCCCAAGCCTAGGGTTACAGGTGTGTGCTACCATACCTGGTTTTGTGTGGTGCTGGGCATGGAACTCAGGGCTTTCTAGATGCTAGGCAAGCACTCTACCAACTAAAATACATCCCCAGTCCGTTTGCATGTTTGTGTTGGAGGAGTGGGGGGCTCACACATGCCAGGCATGTGGTTTTCCTTTAAGCTATCCTTTCTGAATAAAGAGGCTCGCACTGGGAGCCCTGTCCAGTCCTCTGCAGCTGCATTGTCTCCCAAGCACCCTTGTCCTGGCTGATGCTCTCAGAAATTCCTTCCAAGAGAGAATATAGAGGCAGATGGGGGCCTGCTCAGGGCTGCACTCTGCTTGATGTTCCTGAAAGCAGAAAATCCCCCAGGGAAACCTCTGACTGGGAAGGGAGGAGCTGGGCATCCTCCTGCCTGCAGGTGCCAGCCTCCAGTGGTACAGCTTCTGCTCACCTGCTTCTCTAAGAAGCAAAAGGTTGTTCTTTACTGTGCATGTGTCTTTGTGTGTGCTTGTGTCTGTGTGTCCTGTGTAGTCTAGGGGCAAATGTAGCTTTCTCCTTGGCTTGGCCCTGAAGATGGGACATCTAGCAAATGGTGGGGACATGGAGAGCTACCAGTCTGTCCTTACTCGACACCCCAAAGTAGCAGCAGATGGTGGGTGGCACCCCCACTTCAGAGGCCTCTTTGTTTCTCCCACCTGCCCCAACCAGCCTCCCGGCCTGTGGAAAGGTTGGCTCAGGAAGTCTGCCATTCATCTCCTAGCAACACTATTGTCTCTGGCCTCTCATCTCCCAGGGAGTTACAAACAGCACAGGGCACCTGGAGCTGAGGCTGCCGGAGGTCACTGGCTTTAGTGTCTTTAGCCAGCATCCTGGCCTTCACTCCCACCTGGCCCTTCTTCAGGTTTCTTTTGCTTCATGACGAAATTAAAAAGCGCACACACACACACACACACTCATAAACACTTTTCTTTCTTCAACTTACCAGGGAGACTGGACTACGATTTTTTTCTTGTGTTTGTATTCTTTGTGTTTAAATATTGTCCAAAGCGGAGCCTTGCGCTGCCCCACACTCCCCTTCTTCTCTTTGCTCTCGTTGGTTGTGTGGCTCGCTCTGTCTGTTTGCTCCTCCTACCCCCATTCCGGAGTGCTGGGAGTAAAGGCGGGGTTGTAGCTGTGCCTCGGGCTGTCCTCCCTGGCCTTTACATGTGAAGTCTGGGTTTTGCCACAGGTACTAGCTACTTGTTTTAATTTGGGAGTTGTCCAGTTTTCTGTGCTTAGCGTTCATTTATTCCTGAATGCTACAGTTGGGTTTTTAATAACCAGCCCTGCTCTCCCCAAGGTGGCGATGTGCGATGTGCGACTCTGTCACTACTGGCTTTTCTTTGTCCACATTTCTCTGAAATCTGCAGAGCTTGCTTGTGAGGCCTCCTCTGCTCACCTGTCACCCAGGCTCTGTCATTCACTGTCCTTCTTGGACAGTGTCGGCTTCTCCTGTGCTGCGTGGGCCACCTGTCCCCATTTCTCCTTGGTTTGTGGTTTCTTCTCTCTGTTGGTCAGGGCACATCTTCCACCAGCCTCCTAAAAAAGCAGGTGTATAGGGTGCTGGTGTGAAGTCCAAAGTGTCCTTATTGATTGCTCTGTGATTGACATCCCGGGAAGGGACCACACCTCGGGGTTGGGTCCTGCAGGCCACCTCTCATGGCTTCAGCTCCTGATACTGCTTCTGGGAAGTCTGTTGGATTCTGATCCTGCCTAGCTGCTTGCATATTCTTCCTAGCTTTTAAGATCTTGTTTTCGGGCCAGGCGGTGGTGGCGCACATCTTTAATCCCAGCACTCGGGAGGCAGAGCCAGGCAGATGTCCGTGAGTTCGAGGCCAGTCTGGTCTACAGAGCGAGATCCAGAACAGGTACCAAAACTACACAGAGAAACCCTGTCTTGAAAAACCAAGAAGGGAAAAAAAAAGGTCTTGTTTTCAACCTCCAAGTTCTGGAATCTCATAGAAGATAGACTAATCATCACTGTGTTGGGAGACCTGGCAGGCTTGAACGCCGCTGCTCAGGTCAGGACCTGAGACCTTTTCTTATTTGTGTCTTTGATACTTTTCCTTTCCTTTTAAAAATGATTTAATTATTTAAACTTTATTATTTAGTTAGCAACTTGGAAAGAGACATTCACATCAGGGTTCAGCAAGGTTGGGTTTCAAAACTACCCAGGTTTTGCTTAATTTGAATATAAAGTATATAACAGAGTTAAAGCAAGCCAGAACCACCCCACCACTAGCCACAACCTACCTAATCTTTGTGTCCAGGTCCCTCTCACTTCATCCAGAGGCCTGCACGGCTTTCTGAAGCGTGAACACTCCTCTTAGCTGTAGGCTGAAATGTCCATTTGGTTGGAGGTTTGCACAAGTAGGAGCCACAGACCATGACCTTGTGAAATTAGCAGTCCCGAGTCTTCGGCTGGAGGACGGCCTTGCTCACGTCCTCAATGTAAGGGATTGAGACCCTCTGTGGGCTGGACAGGGATCAGCAGCCGTACCTGGGCTTGAAACACTTTTTGATCTTCAGGTCCTCAGGAATGTCCACCCAGGGAGAGTGTCTCTATGGTTCAGAAGCTGTCCCGCCGCCCAGTCCCTCAGAAGCATCCTCTCCTTTCCCTTTCTTCCTCCTGGGATTTCTGCCCTGGGGATGCGCTCCTGGACCGAGTCTCGTGTCTTTTCAGTGTCTCGCTCTGTCTCTGTTGCTCTCCAGGAGCTGTTTGTTGACTGTTTTTCAGTTCATCGTCTGTGACTTTCTTTGCCTGTTTCCCTTCATTTCTCATTGTGATGTGTCAGTGGCTCTTCTCTGCTCTTCTTCAGGCCCCTTGTTCGTGGTGCTCTGGAGTATTCTCTTCTCTAGGGATACTAATAATGATTTTTCTCCCCCCCCCACCGTGTGTGTGTGTGTGTGTGTGTGTGTGTGTGTGTGTGTGTGTGTTGTATGCATATGTGTGTGCAGGTGCAGAGGCCAGAGGAGGCTGTCTGGTGTCCTGTCTATCACTTTCTGCCTTATTCCTTTAGTTAGGGTCTTTCTCTAAACCTGGAACTAGACTGTGGCCAGAAAACCCTAACAATCTTCTGGCTGTGCCCCTGAACATTCTCCACCCCCTCACCAGCTTTGGAGTTACAGGTGTGCACACATGACCATGCTCAGCTTTGGTCGGGATTTGAACCCGGGTCTCCATGCTTGTACAACAGTGCTCTCACCCACTGAGCCATCTCTCTGCCTCTGCTTTAGTTTTTGACCTTTGTGTTAGAAACCATAACATCACCAGAGCTCCTGCTGTCACCCAGCGGTGGCCCCATTGGCCTTCTTCCTGCCCCTGATAGTTTGCTTCTTCTGTGAGGTCAGTTCCAACTGTTTGGTTGCATTTTAGAGGGAAGAGAGGGGACAGCTGTGTGTCACACCCAGGAAGTATACATCTATACTCACGTAGACGGCAGGGTTCCCATTCTCTGAGGCAAAGGCTGAGCCTCAGAGATGTTGAGTACCTTTCCCAGGATGCCCCAGCTCTATACAGCACTCATCCAAGGAGGGCTGTAGTTGAGGGCTGTAGTTCACACGGCACTGTGGTAGGCCACATGGCTGGGCTGAGAGACCATTGCTGTACACATTTTGGTGTCTGATTGGGTTTGGGGTGAGGTAAGAGCCTGGGAGGGTCGGTGACCAGAGGTGGCCATGCAACTTCCTCTGCTCCCTCCCTATGTAGTGTTACAGATGTTTATGTGGCATTCACAGTTTGCCCCAGGTTCTTCATCATCATTAGCACATTCTCACCTCCTATTACCAGGTGGAGTATGTATCACACACCCATTATACAGTGTGAAAACAGAGTTGCAGGGAGCTGCAAACCATGTCCAGAATGACCCCATAGTGATGGAACGCCAGATTCCTGCCTGGTTCTTTGCAGCCAGGATTTGCTAGATGCCGGGCTTGGTGAAGGAGAGGAAAAGACCATTGTTTTCCCCCAGAGAAGTGTGAACTCCCTTTGAGAAAGAGTTTACATGCATAGGAGGAATGCAGTGTCCTCTACCCATTTCTGAGTTCAGATTCTTGTTTTTGAGATACGGTCTAGATATGTAGCCCAGGCTGGCCTCAAATTCGTGATCCTCTTGCCCCAGCCTTCCTTGCGCTGGCGTCACAACTGTACAACGTCACACCTGCCCCAGAGTTCAAGTTTTAGATACACTGAATCTTGACGTGTGGCCCCAAAATGAACCATCTTTCTTGACAGGGCACAGTGAGTGAACAGAGAACCATAGGCCACGGTCAGTGAGAGAGCTCAGCCAGGAAAGATGCTTGCCGCCAAAGCTGATGACCTGACTCCTGCAAGTTCTCCTCTGAGCTCCACACCCATGCTGTGGCACACGTGTATTCGCACATATATACAAATAAATAAATGTAATTTTTAAAAAAAAGAGCCATTAGCCAGTCTGCTGTCAGTAGGTTGCCCTGACAGGTAATGGTGCCACTGGCCACAGCTCACAAACAAGACATGTAGAGCTCAGTGGATCGGAGGAAAGGGAGAGAGCCGATGAAAGAGGGATCCGAAGCAACATGTGGGCTGCCAGAGCAGGGACAAGCAGGGTTCACAGAGGGCTTGGAGCAGTGTAGAATTGGGGACATTTACTTAGGGGTAGGTCCTCTGTCCACCAGAGCGGGTTCATTGTACTGTGATTGCCTAGGATGGCCACATAGCCCCAAAATTCGAGAAAGAACGTTCTGAGTCTCAGTGTACCAAGCAGAAGGGACTTCTGTCCAGAGCAGGCACATTCAGTTTTCCAGACATATCCTCAGTTATCTGGAATGTCCCAGACAACTTGGTCTCTGTTTAGCAGAGGCAGAGACCAGCCGAAGATACTCAAACTGGACAGAGCGTGGAGCAGCCAGATACACTCGGAACCATCAGCTCTCCCCGGCACCTAGCATTCATAGAGTCAGTGAGTGTATATTGAATAGCGTATGACTCTGGCCTGGGGCCTAGAGGACACTTCTGAGCAGGTTCTCGCTGACACCCTGAGCTCCCCGACTGTGTGTTGTTTGTTTGTGGGACTGACAGTGGAGACTGAGTGGGCCGCAGTGATTTAGACTATAACCTGTCCAGGTAGTTACTGGCTAGAGAAGGGACCCCCATCTCTGCCGAGGGGTGCCTGCCTCTGATGCTTGTGTCTAGTGGCCACCCTGGAGCACACGGCTTCCTTCTCTGATGACGATGCTCATAGAAAGGTTCTTCCCACCAGGCGATGGTGATGCATGCCTTTAATCCCAGCACTCAGGAGGCAGAGGCCAACCTGGGCTACAGAGCAAGATCCAGGACAGGCACCAAAGCTACACAGAGAAACCCTGTCTCGAAAAAACAAACAAAAAATAAAAACAAAACAAAAAAGAAATATTCTTTCCAAGTCAGGTGTGATGACACTTGCCTGTAATCCAACACTTTGGGGAGACAGAGGCTGAAGGATCTCTGCCGGTTTGGGGCCAGCCTTAGCTACGTGATGAGCCCCTGTCTGGAAAAACAGGGAGGGAGAAAGGTTTGTTCATTCTGTTAAGCTGAAGTCCTCCTGGGATCTGTCTGAGAGCGTGTGGCTCCTGTCTGGAGTGTGGACAAGCCTCCAGTAGAGTCCTGTTTGTTCTTGATCCTCTCCCTCCTTCCCTGATGGCGTACTCCTGTCTGTAACTTGAGATGTGATATCTAGAATGGAGCAGAAAGTTCTAGATATCCAACCGTCCAGGGCAGGAGTAGGAGAGACATCACTTCCCTTGGGACTGTGGGTCCCATGGTCATTGACGCGTCCTGGGGCCTAGCACACAGCCTGGCATATAGGCTGTGGTAGGCATTCAGGATGCACAGGGCCTTCCTAGAGACCAGGTCTGGAACCATTTTGAGAGTGTGGCAGGGTGACAACCTGCTGCCTGAGTTACACCCCTCCTGGTCACATGTCAGCCTCTCTCTGTTCTGTTTCTGGCCTGTATGGAGGCCTCTGGTGTAAACGCTATTGCTGGGTGTTTGGATCTATTCTGTGTGAGCCCGTATTTTTCCTAGAAAAGGGATGGATTTTTCCAGATGGTCAGGGGCTGATTGACTAAACAAATCATGTCTAAGGAGATTGTCTCTGGTCCCCTTTCTCTGAGACGTGATGCAGTCCATTGTTGACTCACTAATGATTCTTTGGAGTGAAGCAGCACACTGGCCGGCTAGCCTGTGTACTTTTAGGCAGTCCTGAATGCTATGGTAGTCTGAGCAGCTCAGTCAGAACTGGCTGTGGCTCAGGCTTGACCAGCAGCCCAGGCACATGCTGACAGAGCTTACAGCACAGAACGGGAAAGGGGTGAGCTTGGTGGCTCTCCTCCTCAGAAGAGCATTCCAGGGACTGCTTGACAAGAGGTGATAATGATGATGATGGGCCCTGTGGCTTTTCTGGAGGAGCCACCTCGAGGAAGGTTTCCTTCCTGGCCTGCCAGAGGGAGGGTCCTGTGAGAACCAGTCTGCGAGGAAGCCTGTGGCCTGCCCTGGGCCTTGGCTGGAGATGATCTGGGGCTAGGTGGTGCCCCATCCCCACCTTCCCATCCCACATCCATCCCCTTGACTTTGATTCCTTCAGTGTCGTTGTGGGCGCAGGGACCAGGACTTTGGTTGGTACTGGAGGTAGGTCTCAGTTCCTACCTGCAGCGTGTTCACAGTCTGGAAAGGCTGCAGGGCTGAGTGTAGCCGGGGCTCAGCTCCTTTCTTGTTGTTCTGGTCCCAGCGACCATTGCTGACCTGACTGCTTTGCTCTGGATTTTTCACAGCCTTCGTCATTTATAACTTCCTGAGCCTGTGCTATGAGTACCTTGGGGGAGAGAGTGCCATCATGGCTGAGATCAGAGGGAAGGCCATCGAGTGAGTATGCCAGCTTCCTGAACCCCACGTGGGCCCCCCACAGCCTTGCAGATGGACATACAGACCCCTTGTGCCCTTGCCCTGCTGAGTCTTGCTCCCCAGCTCCTCTCTGGTCCTCTTTGTCCTTTCCTGTTGGCGTTTCTCCCTCCTACAGCTTTTCCTTTTCATTCAGCGCTTCTGGTCCCACCCTGTGCCCAGGCTTGTTTGATGAGGGGGGCAGCCTTTCCCATCCCACCCTTCCCATCTCCTAGTCCTTTCTACTCGTCTCTCCTAGGTCAAGCTGTATGTATGGCACGTGCTGCCTCTGGGGAAAGACCTACTCCATCGGATTCCTGCGGTTCTGCAAACAGGTATGTGCCTAGCAGCAGCCCCAGGTCAGGAGGACCAGGCTAGAGACACGGGTTCAGACGTGTGTCTTGGAGGGCAGTTCCTGTTGCATGCTGACCTGTTCCCTACCTGTGGAGGTCCCCTGGTCCCCAGCTGTCCCCAAGCTGATCTGGAGACACTAGAGTTCTAGACTGTCAGTTTGAAAACTCATCCCTGTGTCTGGGCAAGAGGGTCTAGGCATTAAAGATACATAACAGACAGGACTCTGTGGTCCCTGCCCTCGCACATTCCAGTTGGCAACGCCATAGCTTCTGGTTTCCTTGGCTACCACTTCTCGACTTGTCTGACTTTGTGACCTCAGACCATTTGCTTAACCTCTCTGAGCTTTTTTGTCCTTTTATAAAATGGGGGTGACTAAAAGGAACAGATGAGGCAGTCGATGTAAGCCTTTAGTGCAGCTCCGGCTCATTCAGGGAGATAGACTCTGAGGGTGTCACACCCAGTCTTCATGACTGTCCTGGGCCTCTGCAGGCCCTCTGTCAGCCCCTCCAGCATGACCAAGTAATCAAGAGAAATGCCCGCCCCGCCTCGTGCCGGGACACCACAGCCTACCTAGGGCCACCCTGTTTTCAGTTCTATGAAGGGCAGCATGGCTACCCAACACAACAGCGTAGACATGCCTGGGCTCCAGTTCTGCTACTGGTTCTGCCTCCCTGAGGGAGCCTCAGGATCTCTCTCATGGAGTGGCCCAGAAGGGGTTAAAACTGTCCTGGTCCCAGGGTGGGGCTTGCAGAGCCTTTGTTTACATGGTTCAGTCACCCAGTCCAGGCCCAGCCAGCGTGACTCATAGCCGCTTTTGATCATTACATTGTCCTCAGAGTTCTGCTCTCTAGAGCAGAGGAGAGAGCGGAGTGAGCCTCCCCATCACTGTCAGCAGGTACAGACCATTCCCTGCCCTGTGGGCTCGGAGCTCCGCTGTTGAGCCTGAATGGCGGACGGACGGACGGGCAGTGAGAGGACAGGAACACTCGAAGGCTCCCAGCAGGCGCCCCCAGCTTCATTCCAGAGCCACAGGGTGGGCCAGGATGTCCTTGGGCCCTGCGCCCAGTGACTGAGTTTTGGAGCACTTGTTAGAAGTGGAAATTCCTGGGCTTGGGCTACAAAGTGGTGGAAAAGCACTCGCCTGGCCTGTGTGAGGTCCTGGGTTCTGTCCTAACACTGCCAGTGAGGAGGAGGAAAGGAGGAAGGGGAAGAGGCAGAGGCAGGGGAGGAGAGAGGAAGGGAGAGAAGTAGAGATTTTTGGATCAGTGACCCCTGGCCCAGCCAGCAGAGGTCTCGAAAGGACTGCCCGCCCACTCCTGGGACTGACTAGGACTTTGACATCTAGCCTGGTCTGTGGATCTCAGACTGACCCGTGGTGTAGCTGACAGACTCTGGGGCCTGCTCCTGGGACTCCAGTGCCGTGACTCCAGTGCAGCTCTGTGCCTCAGTTTCTGGGGTGTGAACCCCTGCTCTTCTCCCTCCCCCAACTCCCTCTGGGGGGAGGTTTGCAGCCCAGGGATGCTGTGGGGCTTCCTGGTAGCAACACACAGCTGTTCCTGTCGCATGCTGTCTGCCATGGCTCTCCCACAGCACAAACCAGGTTGTCAGTGGGGCAGAGATGCGTTCCCAGGCTGCCCTTCTACCAGCCACAGGACCTATCCAGAGCCACGGTGGCCAGTCCACATGGCTGGATTTCCATGTGCCCACCCCTTTACTCAGGGCTCCTGGCTGAGGGTGAACACTTGTAAGTCAGTGGGGGGCTGTGGGTGGTGCGGACACCCCACTGGATTACAGGAGTTGTAGAGCCTGGCTTAGCACAGCCTCCTAGGACTGAGCGAGTTTGAAAAAGCCTGACTGCACATAGAATAGGCAGCCTCAAGAAGACACTGCTGTCCAGCTCTGCCATCCCCATATTTGCAGCCCTGTGCTGTGGGCATGGGTTACATTAACATTTACCCAGATGGCTACCACTTGGAGAGCAAGTGATTGCCGGAAAGACTACAGTCAATAGCTGACTAGGCCTGAATTCCCACGTACCTTTTGGGCCTCCCACGTATTAGAGGGATGTCCTCTCCCTTGTCCTCACCCGCTCCCTGTGTGGCCAGCTCCTCCTTAGAGCCCACTTGTCCAGAGCATGAGGTCCAGGACCTGCTGCTCTCCCTAGCCACCTCCCCGCTGCTGTCTAGTACCCACTCCTGTCCTCGTTCACCCTCTGCATGACCTGCTCCTTCTTATGTATGTGTGCGTTTATTTATTCTTTGTTT